>CM077159.1:182072103-182271649 GCA_039583875.1 Platanthera guangdongensis
AAAAATCCGCCCTCAGCAGCTTCTCCACTTCCTCCATTGATCGCGTCCAGCCAGCAATAGGTAGCGCTCTTCACTCTGCTTTTGACAGATGGCGAGCCACCGCGGGATCTAGGTTGAGGCGATGGCAGGCAACATCGGCGTCAAACCCCTGGCATCTCGGCGGCGCTCCAAGCAAAAAACGTCGACGTTGTCCTGCAGGCAAGCGGTCATCTCTATCTTCCCCTCCAGCGGCAGGGATCCTCCAATCTTCAGCAGACCAGGCTCTCCTCGAGAGATCACTTTCACCTCTTCCACCTCCTAAGCAGCACACAAACCCTTCTCATTCTCCAGCAGCTCCTCCAACTTCTCCGCGTCCCCCATCCAGCTGATGGTACTGACGGCATTCAGGTAGCACTCCCTAGAGGCCCTGGGATCTCCCGTGATCCTGATCTGGACATTTCCCCGGCAGTATTTCAAGCACTGATGATATGATGACGGAACGGCCTTGAAATAGTTGATGAGGGGCCGCCCGAAGATGACGTTGTATCCACTCGGCGCATCGACGATGATGAAGCGGCATCGGATCGAAGTCCCGCCGAGAGTAACCAGAAGCTCCACTGCCCCTTACACCTCTTTCTTCTCTCCTGAGAAGCCAAAGAGGGGCCCATCAGCAACCTGGACCCGAGACGCTTCCACCTGAAGCCCCGCAAAAGTTCTCTTGAAGATGACGTTCACCGAGCTCCCGTTATCCGCGAGGATTTGGTCGATGGTAAAGTCTTCGATGGTAGCCTGAATAACTAGGGCGTCGTGGAAGGGATTCTCATTCCCCAGCATGTCCTCCTATGAGAAGGTGATCTCTTCCAATGGCGGCGGGTTTTGCGACGTCGAGGCGACGTTCTTCTAGTAGATCTGATGGAGACTTCCCTTGCGGGAAGCTCCGAGCCCGGCTCCTCCGTTTATTACTCTGACATGCCCACCTCCTGGGCCATGTATCACGTCTCTGCCACCTCCCAGGTCGACACGATCCTCGTTCCTCCTCACCGGAGCTTGGAATGCTACTTGTCCGACCGGGACCTCCTGCCTTTGTTGTTCCCTCTCTGCCACTCATGCCTCCAACCTCCTCCTCGCTTCCCGGAACTCCGGGCAGGCCAACAACCCATGACCCTCTACTCGATGGATGTCGCAGTAGAGCGGAATCTCTGCCTCCTGACGCATCGCCCATTGCTCCCTCTGACGACGCTTGTTGTCTTGACGGGTGATGCCCATTGCCTCCCTTCTTCCTCCTCCTCGGCCTCCCCCCTGCTGGTTGTCATTCCTTCTCTCCTCTTGAAAACGTGGTCTTACTGGTGGCCTCCACTGGGGGCGATCCTCGGGATACTGGAACCGCCTATCTTCCCCTCTTCTTTCTGGGCCTCCATCGACCTCCTCTTCTCTTGCCTTTGAGGCCTCTCCTGCCTCCTCTCTTCCACCCTCCTGGGCTCTTCTCTCGTCCTCCTCTCTTCTCTTCTACTCGGCTCTTCCTTCCTCCCGTCGACCCGCCTCTCTGGCGTCCGCCTAGCCTTCGGTCCCGAAGGTCCTGTTCTCTCCCTTTCCATCGGATCATCTCCGTCCAACCGTGCCAAGAAATCTTTGTTCTTCTCCTCTCCTCGGACGAAGGTATTCGCCCTCTCTATCATCTCCTCAAAAGACCTCGGGGGATTGGACCTCATCTCCATGCTGAACAGACCCTGCTTCAACCCAAACTTCAGGGCCACCATCAAAGTGAAGTTATCCACCTCCTCCACCTCCAAAATCTCTTCCTGGATAATCTTGAAGAGGGTTGTTGCCTCCTTCTTCCTCTTCTTGGACGTCGCGAACCTCGCCATGAGGCCCCGACGCAAATCGGAGAAACAGTAGACGGAACCTGCTGGCAGCTGGTGAAACCAATCTCTAGCATTGCCTTTGAGGGTGATGGAGAAGAACCGGCATTTGAATGCGTCGGACATGTTGCGGATGGAGACGACGTCTTCAAACCACTGAAGATGTCTGACAGGGTCATCCCTGCCAGAGTAGTAGGTGAGAACGGGCTCTCTGAAACCTTCGGGAATGGGGGCGGCGAGGATCTCGTCACAGAAGGGGCTCCTCCCTCCCTGGCGGTGGAGAGTTTCATCCTCGCTGGTGACATCATACTCGCTCCACTGCCGAGTATTACGGTATCTCGCCGACGACATCGGATCCCGAAAGCGGACCCCTTGGCCGCCCGTCGGATGATGCCGCGACTACATCGGTCGCTCTTCTCTTGCCCAAGCGGGCTCCTTCCCAGCTCGCCTTGGCGGTGCTTCCTCATCCAGTGGTGTCACGCGACGAGGGGATGTCGCCGTGACATCGGGGCGATGAGAAAACCCGGCGAGGATGGTCTTCTCAATCCTCTTCGCGAACTCCTCGAACGCAGCAACCGTCACAAACTCGCCTTCTCGCGCGAGATCACCAACTCTCGCCGAATTACCGGCCAACTCTTCATGCTCGCCACCATTGGTCATCTTACTAAACCACCAAACTTTCCTCCTTGGCTGCGATCCACGCTCACCGCACCAAGTGTTGAAGCCAGAAAAATTCTCCACCTCAGAATTCGGACCAAAACCGCCTAAGGTTATCGGTTCAGGGGTAAGATCAGACGACTAGGATGAAAGACGAAAGCAAACAGGACAGCAGATGTTGCGGCAGGAAGGTCCCACCACGTACCCGGATGCTCGAAAGGAGCAGCCCCTTCTCAACCAAAAATGGTCGAACTAGGTACGAGGGAGATTAGCTGATGACTAAGTCGCAAGGTCGCGACCTGGTCTCTAAGGAAAAGGAATCCAAAGGCTCGGCTAGTATCTTGAAAGGAAAGCTCGCGAGTATCCTGCAGAGGATTTTTCGTGCCTCACCTTGTATCCATGGGGTCCTATTTATAGGGAAATCCAAGGAGGGGAGTCATATTTATACTCCACACCCTGGCGACCAGGCGACTTCCAAGAGGATCTCGCACGGGCTGGGCGAGTATCTCGCCTAGTCGCCTACCGGGCGAGTATGCGAGGGGAGCACGCCATACTCGCCCAGGTCTTCTGCGGTCTTGCATGTTGCCTCTGACTTCTATCTTGACTTGTTGACCTTGACTTCTGCTGACCTGGCTGTGGTAGGACTCATCCTCGACGAATACGGGTTGTACAGAGTGACTTTCTAAAAATGCAAAATAACTTTTTTTAGATGAATTGTGTATTTTATGGATAGAAAACAAACATAATATTATGAACGGTGACGTTTTTCAGAAAATGAAAATGAGGAAATAAGCCCTCCCAAACGGGGCATTAGCCTTATTATTATTAATAGGGCTAGGGCTCTTTAAATTAGATGATAATTGATGGAATATTTAATTTTAAATTTACAAAATCCATGCATCTTATGTGCTTGAGGATTCATATATTTTTGAGGCCTGATTGATTATAGAATATTCAATAGCGTGAGGATTCACAAAGTATCTTCTTCCTCATCCCACTCTCCATCTTTCTTCCCTCCCATTACTCAGAAAGGCAGACGATTTCTACGCCAATATGACCTTAATTGGTCGGAGCAAATGTCCATACATCCAAAAAGAAAATTTGATGGTTTTATATCCTTATATATCATTAGAAATCGAAGTATTCTATGACATGTAGTATTAGAAGCTCCGTATTTAGGCGTATTCTGGGCGAGAATTTTTAGGATGGGTGAACACCTATGAAGTACTCGACAGTCATCCCAGAAAAGAGGTAAAATCATGTGGTTTAATTTAGTATGAGTTGGGTAAAATAAAGCAGATAATACCTCAAATATTCTAAGTTCCGTCGTGCATGTAATATTCATGATCTTTTTCAGTTTTCAACTTTATTTCTCGTGCTACATTACTGATATACAAACAATGTGCTATGATACAATACAGTACAGTATCACAGCATGAGTAACCTTTGCAATATCTCCTGTTAGAAAATATCAGGAAAAATGATGTATTGACCCATGTAGGAGTTAGTGTTTAGTCTCACATTGTTTGTTTAGCTAGATCTTACTCTCCTTTCCTATATATTTGTACTCAATACTTATTTTTTTGTATTCAAGAAGTATATACAAGGTTTGAAACTTTCTCTACATGGTTTTGAGGGAATCGGTCTCTACTTGTGGCTAGCATTCTGCTAACCGTCCGGTCTTCCCTTCTCGCGCAGGGCGCGGCCTGGTTTCTACCCGCTTGCGGCTAGAACCTTTTTTCCCGCCTCTCCTCCTGACCAATCTCGCGGCCTGGTTTCTACTCGCTTGCGGCTTCCCGTGCGGTTAACTCCTACCCGCCGCTCCTCCCTCTCCCTCTCTCTCTCGTTGCTTCCACCTCTTCTTCTTCCCCGCTCTTGCCCCCCCCCCCCCGCTCCTTTTTATATATCTTTCAGTCATGTGGGACCCTCTCCCTCTTCTCGTCGCGATGTATTTCTCTACCCGTCTTCTCTCTGCTCCCCTCTTCTCGCGCTGCTTCTTTTTTTAGTCGTTGCGACTTCTCTTATTCGCCGCGGCTTTCCCTTCCACTGCTTGTATTGCATCTTGGTCGCAACATCTTTTCTTGTGCCATAATCACAGACTCTTGTATCGTTGGTGTGCTCACCGTGACCGTGCGGTCTTCGTGTTTTGTCGTTGCAGTTTCCTTACCCGTCGCGGCTTTCCTTCCCGCTGCAGTTCCTTTGTTGCTGCGTGCTTCTCGCGCGGACTTTGCTAACCGCTGCGGCTTCCTTAGTCGTTGCGGCTTTCCGCCGGTCAAGTTCCTCTTCTTTTGGCCTCTTCTACCCAAGGTTATCAGGATCGAGATCCTAGGTGAGATCGTTTCGAGGTTGGATCGGATCGAATCGTAAGATCGGATCGAGTATCGTAAGATCCTACAATATTTATAAATTAAGACTAAAAATATAAAATTGAATTTTGTTCCATTCAATTACATGCTCAATTAACAAAAAAAATCAATAAATTGAACAGTATGTGAATAATTATATTATAAAATTTTGAATAACTAAATCAAAAAAATAGCATATTAAGTTCACTTTCAGTTTCAAGTAGAACACTCAATGTCTATTAATAATAAAAACAAATATGGACTGATGGAGTGGTGGAAGCCTATAAGCAGGAAGACGAACCCAGACTGCTGGATTGCTCGTACGTTGGAAGTAGGAAGCTTAAATTGCTCGTATACTGGATTTCTAACTGCTAGATTGCTCGTACGCTAGAAAGGAACAAAAGACATCAACCTGAAAGTAAGAAGCAAGAAGCCACTGGATTACCAACCACTGGATTGCTCATACGCATAAATATATGATAATACACTAACATCACTTGAAATGGAACCTGGTAAGGAAGGAAAAAGAAGACATTATCTGGGTCTGAAGCGACCAAAGACGTCGCTCTTGGCCTCTATTTGCAATCGACAATACACTTAACATCACTTTGATGACATGTTTCTAGTTATCTTTGGCCAGACCGGTAGAATCGGGTCGGGATCGTGATCCTAAAGATCCTAAGATCCAGATAGTGATCTCAGTCATAGATGTGCCAAATTAGTTCCTAGGTAAGATCCAGATTTTATAAATCGGTCTGGAGTCCTGCTCGGAGTCCTACTTCTACTCGGAGTCATGCTCCCTTTGATCTAGTACACTCTGATATTTGGGGACCCTACAAAATTGCGCGTGTTTTTGGATATTGTTACTTTGTCACATTTGAAGATGACTACTCTCGGGTGACCTGGTTGTATCTCCTTCATGACCGCTCTGAATTGCCCGGTGTATCCCGTACCTTTTTCATTGAAACTCGCAATAAGTTTTCCACTACAATTTAAACCCTCTGCACCGATAATGCTCATGAATACACTAGTCATGCTTTTGCGCACCTCTGTGCTGAGTTTGGGATCATCGATCAAACCTCATGTGTCTATACCCCCCAACAAAATGGTGTTGTTGAACGCAAGAATCGACACCTGCTTGAGGTCACCCGCTCTCTTATGATTCAGATGAATGTTCCCAAACAGTATTGGAATTTTGCGGTCTCTACCATCTGCACTCTTATTAACTACATGTCTTCCTCTATTCTCAATTTTGCAGTTCCCTTCAATCTTCTTTTTCTCTCCAAACCTCCTTTCTCCATCACCCCTCGCGTGTTTGTTTGCGTGTGCTTTGTTCATCATCTTGGTCCGTCCACAGACAAACTTGCTCCTTGTGCCACTAAATATATGTTTGTGGGTTATTCTCGGACTCAGAAGGGCTGCGTTTGTTTTTCTCTCAAGGATCGCAAGGTGGTTACTTCTGCTGATGTCACCTTTCTCGAAAATCAGTCATATTACTCTCAACCACCTGATTCTCCTCTTCTGTCACCTCTCTCGCGGTCTGCTATCCCTGTTCATTCAAACCTTCCACCTTTTCTTCCCACACAAATCCCACCTAAACCACATATCATTCGTGTGTACACTCGCGTCCTTCTTCATCTACTGCCCTACGGGAGCTTCCCTGCTTTAATGATGTTTTGCAGCTTGTGGATCCGACAACAGCTTCCACTACCCACCCGCTGGCCAACTGTTTCTTTTCACTGCCTCTCTCTGGAACTCCGAAAAAGTGCTCTTTCTTTATCCTCTATTTCCACCTCTAATTCTGTACAGGAGGCTCTCCAGCATCCCGGGTGGCGGGCGGCTATGCATGAGGAAATGACTGCTCTTTGGGCAAACCACACTTGGGATTTGGTCTCGCTTCCTCCTGCACAATCTTGTGTGCGATGTAAGTGGGTGTTTGCCGTCAAACAGGGTCTGGATGGGACGGTTCACCGTTTGAAAGCTCGTCTTATAGCTCGCGGCTTCACTCGACAACAAGGCATGGATTATGATGAGACTTTTTCTCCAGTCGCTAAACTCAATATTGTTCGTGTGTTGATCTCACTCGTTGTTCACCGCCAATGTCCCTTGCACCAACTAGATGTCAAAAATGTCTTTCTTAATGACGATTTATATGTGACCTTTTATATGCAGCAACCTCCCGGGTTTGAGACCACGGGAGAGTCTCTTGTCTGTTGTCTGAAGAAGTCTTTTTATGATCTCAAACAGTCACCTCGGGCATGGTTTGACAAATTTAGCAAGACCGTTAGTGTTGTTGGGTTCACTCGGAGTTCGGCCGACTTCTCTCTGTTCACTCGTCATCGTCCAACGGGCACAGTAATTCTTTTGGTTTATGTTGATGATATTCTGATTACAGGAGATGATCTTTCAGGAATACAGAGGATCAAACAACATCTAGCAATTGTATTTCAAACAAAGGACTTGGGAAGCCTTCGATATTTTCTTGGTCTCAAAGTGGCTCGGAAACCTGATGGGCTTGTGTTATCTCAGAGAAAGTACTATCTTGACCTACTTCATGATGCGTGTTATTCTGGATGCAAGCCTGCTGACACTCCAATGGATATCAATTACAAGCTTTGTGCTCATGCCTCGGACTCCGATTTGCTCCTTCCGAATCCATAGTATTATCGTCGCCTTGTGGGAAAGCTGATATACCTCACTGTTACTAAACCTGATATATCATTTGCAGTTGGAATTGTCAGTCGATTCATGCATGAGCCATGTATCTCTCATCTTCAGGCTGTCGAACGTATTCTTCGATACTTGAAGACTGCTTCTGGACAAGTGCTTGTATACAAGCTCTCTTCGTCTGTGGCTCTTTGTCATCAAACATGCTTCTGATGAGACGATTGACCGTCTGAAGGCCCGCTTGGTGGCTCGTGGCTTCACCCAACAGCAAGGTCTCAATTATGAGGAAACATTCTTTCGGTGGTCAAGCTTAACACCGTTTGTGTTTTTCACTCCGTGGTTGTGCATCGTCATTGGACCTTACACCAACTGGACATCAAAAATGTGTTTCTCAACGGCGACTTTCAGGAAACGGTTTATATGCAGCAACCTCCCGGGTTTGAGACCACGGGGGAGTCCCGAGTTTGTCACCCTAAGAAGTCCATTAATGGTCTCAAACAATCCCCTCGGGCATGGTCTGACAAGTTTAGTAAGGCCGTCCGGCAAGTCGACTTTACTCGAAGTTCAGCTGACTTCTCTCTGTTCATGCGTCACCAGGCAACGAGAACTGTTCTTCTATTGGTTTATGTTGATGACATCTTAATCACTGGAGATGATTCGAAGGGCATACAAGCGATCAAACAGCACCACAGCTCTGTCTTTAAAACAAAAGATCTGGGGCATATTTGATACTTCCTCAGTCTTGAGATCGCGAGACGACCGGATGGACTTGTCATCTCTCAAAGGAAGTACTGTCTGGATCTCCTTCAAGATGTTGGCTACTCTGGTTGCAAGCCTACTACTCCAAAGGATGCAAATCATAAGCTGTGTGCACATTCTTGTGATACAGATCTTCCTCTTCAAAATCCGGAATACTATCGACGACTGGTTGGGAAATTGATCTGCCTAACGGTCACAAGGCCGGATATATCCTTCGTTGTTGGGGTGGTCAGCAGGTTTATGCATGCCCCGCGAACATCTCACCTTCAAGTTGTTGAGCGCATACTTAGATACCTTAAAACAGCTCCGGGTCAAGGACTGGTATACAAAATCTCATCCTCTACTCCAACATTGGTTGCGTATTCTGATGCAGACTGTGCCGGTTTCTTGGATGATCGTCGGTCAACCAGTGGTTTTTGCACCTATTTTGGAGGTCATCTCGTTACCTGGCGAAGTAAGAAACAAGCAGTGGTTGCTCGATCCTCAACTGAAGCAGAATACCGATGGATGACATTTATTGTCTCTGAGCTTACCTGGCTTGAAAGTCTCCTTGCCGATCTAGGGGTAAAACTTCTCTCACCTGTCATCATGTTATGTGACAGCCAAACGGTTATATACATTGCACAGAATCCAGTCTTTCATGAAAGAATGAAACATATTGAAGTGGACTGTCACTTTAGCCGGGAGAAAGTCCAAATGAAGAAGATAGAATTGAAGCATGTTCCGGATACTGAACAAGTTGTTGATATCCTCACAAAGGCTCTACCAAGTATTCTATTTTACCAGTTTCTGTCCAAGCTGGGGGGCATACGACTTGTACGCTCCAGCTTGCACGGGAGTGTTGGAAAAGCCCATGTAAAGTGGCTCATTTATTTGTATTTCTTCTTTTCTCCTCTTTAGTCCCACATCATGTATAGGACTCTCTTCTCTCTTTCTCCCTCCTATAAATATGTATCCATACCTTGTATTTGATAATTGAGACAGTATATACAAGTTTGAGGATTTCTCTACATATACAAATCAAGGGGCTGCTCGGACGGGCGGGCTCAGAAATCTCAGGATGACCATAAGAGAGACCGAACGGTCACCGAAAGCAAGTCCGCAAGAACTCCCGGAGGAGATCTTGCGGACACGGCAAACACTGGAGTGTGCCCTCGGGCACTCCCAGAAGGGAAATTTTGCGAACACGGCAAATGTCGGAACGTGTTCGCGAGCACTCCCAGAGAGGAGATCCGCAGACACGGCAACCATCTGAGCATGTCTGCAAGCACTCTCGGAAGAGAGACTCACGGATACGACAAACGCTGAAGCGTGTCTACGAGCACTCCCGGAGGGAAGATCATGCGGACACGGCAAATTCCAGAGCATATATGTAAGCCCTCCTGGAAGGGAGATCTTGCGATCACGGCAAACGTTGGAGTTTGTCTGCGGGCACTCCCTAAAGGGAGATCTCGCAAACATGAAAAACGCCAGAGCAAGTCCACAAGCAATCCCGAAGGGGAGATCTCGCGGACACGACGAACGTCAGAGCGTGTTTGCAAGCACTCCAGGAGGGGAGATCTCGCGGAGACGACGAACGTCAGAGCGTGTTCGCAAGCACTCCAGGAGGGGAGATCACGCGGATACGACAAACACCGGAGTGATCTTCCTCGAAGGAGGTGACTGCAGACACCTGGGTAACAGGCCCTGAAGTCATGGAAGGGAAAACTACACATTCTCGAAAAGAAGTTTTGTTGGAGCTTGTGGTAGCTTGGATACTGGGTTGTACGGTCTCTAGGTGGATGTCTGGACAGTTACTCGGTGGTTGTCTGTGTGGACTCTAGGTGTCTGTTTGTGCGGTCTCTAGGTGGCTGTCCGCATAGTCTCTAAGTGTGCGAACAATGAAGTGTGCCCATGCAAGCATTGACGACTTCTTGATCCTGGGATACAAAGAATTCGAGCGGTTAGAATAATTGTAACCACTCATACCTGCTTAGGTGAGGACTTTATGCGGCTGCTTGTTGTGATCATTGTATTTTGAGTAAACATATTAGATTCTACATTAAACAACTTGAGTATATTTCACTGAATACTTCCTCACCTTTCTTGCAGCATCACAAAATCTTTAGTAATTTATTTACTATAAATAATACCTCCTTATGAAATTAATCGCATCAAGTTATTTAATACAAATTTTAGTATAATATTAATTAACAAATTAAATTTCAAGATCTACTCTGGATCAAGATTCGGCGGAACAATATTGTGAGCCAGATTCCTATTTAATTATCTTAGTTCTTATTTTATTTTGATCTAAATTGGATCAAATATCATTGCACCTAGCTTCTCCCTCTTGAAGCCCCTCTTCCAATGAGAGTTCAAACCTAGAAGATCCCAAGATGACTTTAAGACACTTCCCCCACTCCCTTATATAGGAGAGAGTGGGCATACATCGAATATTACCAAAATGTCACTAAGGCCATATAGTAAATAGAACACGAGTCATAAGGTGATAATGCTCAACGAGGCGTCTATGAGCAAAGGAGGTTGTATTGTTATCAATACTCCCGCCTCAAAAATTGATCGTGCCCACAAGTTCGAGGCCCAAATGGGTCGTCAGCGAGCGTAAGAGGACTCAAATCTGCAAAATTGGGGTCATCATTTGTTACAGATATGCGGGGCGGACGCGGCGCGAACCGATGAAGATGAACCGGGCGCGTCGGGAGCAGCTTGGACCGACGAGGACAACCCAGGCGGAGTCGGCGGGGGGATATTTAAATATTAAATATGTTACTAATTAAATATGTTGTTCTATTTGCTCGAGGCATTTTTTGTATTTTCTATTGTGTATTTCCTTTTGTATTCGCTCCTCGTCACTATAAGAGAGCAAGCAGACCAAGCAATTCTTATCATGGATGAATGTATGTATTTCCCTTCCTATAATCTCTAACTCTAATCCCCTTTCCCTTCTCTCTCTCCCCCTCTCTCTCTCTCACACACATTGTTTTCCCCACCAACGCCTACCCTCCCCCAACATTGCAAGAATTTGGTCCGACCCGCCGTCCCGCCCGCCACAGGCCGCCGGTTGCATCCCTCGCTAACGATCTACTGTCGTTTTCGTGGTTCCGCCCGGTTTCCACTTTCGCGATTTCGCACGGACCACAGCGCGTCCGCTGCAAAACTCCGCAATTCCGCCCTACTTCTGCATCTGCGATCCCCCCCCCCGGACCACGACGCCTCAGCCTCACGCAGTTCGGGGACCCCGGCCGATTTCTGCACCGACGATCCAATTCAGTTCCGCGATCCAAGTCCGCATCCGCCACTAGATGCCTGCTCCCGACCGTCGTCTAGCGCCGCACAGGGTTTTTTCCAGGCATCGCACCGCCGCTCAGTCCCGCGCCCAGCATCGCCCTCCCGCCGCCGTTCTGCACTACAGCGCCGCACCGCGGCAACATCATCTTTGGTGATCACCAAGCACACCTTGGAAAACCGTTTGTGTTGGAGAGTACGGAAGCTTCCAGAGTTCCAGTGAAAACAAAGGCCAGTCTAGTAGAGTTCTTGGTAAGATAGGCGCTGGGGTGGGGGAGGTGTTGTTGATGGCGGGATTGGTGGATTCATGGTAGGTTGATCAATGGATGTCCCTCCATAAGGGAAGGATTCTGTCGATGGAGTGGTAGATGTTGTTCGGGAGGTGGCAATGGTTGGAAGGGTGGTGGGCCGCGTAGAATTATTTGTCGAGGAAACGCGCTTGCTAAATGGTTCCGGAGAGGGTGGAAGGAATACGAACACAAAAGCGCACATGGAAGGTGCAAACCTGCGAGGAAGTATTTCATGTAATGATATGTGAAGAGACTTGACATGTGCGTAGCGATCTCGATGAACACTGTGATGTAGATCACGACAGAATCAGACTAACGAACAAATTTTATTTTCTTATATGCATTCCCTGCCTGATGAGTGTCGTAGTGGTGAACGAGTTCTTCCTTACATGTGGGTCAATTACACATGTCAGGATGAGTGTCAGAGTGATGAACGAGTTTGCTCCTTAACGGTATTGAGACTGAGATGTCAGGATGAGTGTCGTAGTGGTGAACGAGTTTGCTCCTGGTTGCATGAACTCTGCCATCTCAGTTTGCATAAATTTTATGTCCTATAACGTTCTTCCTTAACAATTTTGAGAGTGAGATGTCAGTTCTTCCTTAACAATTTTGAGAGTGAGATGTCAGAGTTCATGCAACTTGTTTTTATTCTTACCCAGTTTGCACCAGGAGCATGATAGTCTACATTCATCGGAGATAAATGTTTTTAAGCTGATTGGAGATCGATCAAACGTCGTTTGTGCACCTTATCAATATTTGACATTTTGAATCGTTGAACGAATGATCGGAGTCCGCGAGCATGCACACGATGCGACTTCGTGCGTGCCCTTATCCTCCTGTGGTGCTGAAGCCACAGGACCCCTGACTCTTGCCGCCGCCTGCCAGATATTTTGTCTCTCTCCAACCCTCCACAGCCAGATCAGTGTCTCTCCTTCCCTCCCCTTCGCATATGCCAACCTGTCCGCCTCTTCCCACTTCAAATTCCTACCACCCAGCCCCTTCCCGCTGTCAAACTCTGTTGTCCAGCCCCTCCCCGCTGTCAAACTCCATTGTTCATCCCCTTCCACATCTAAACCAACCCCATCCAGGCTTCCCCCAACACAACCAGCCCCTGGAGGTCCCTTCCCTAGTCAACGAGGCCTTCTAAAACCCCCTCCCAAAACCTCCCAGCCAAATCCACTTGCAATCAAGCCCTCCAATCAACATTACTTATTGCACTACCCATCCAACAACCTTTCCCTACAGCTAGCTCGGACATCTGCCACTCCCACTGCCCCCAATTTACTCGTGTAACCTCCACACAGTCGTCTCCCTTGCTTCGCGACCAAAGCTAATATATGGGTGAGTTTCTTTGCTTGTTTCAGCTCTCGCACACATGAATATGAATGTAGTCTTAATGAATTTTGCTTTAAATATTTGAACTTTTTTTAATCTCGGCATTGTGTGTTCCCTTTGGATCGACACCTAATTTTAGTACTTGCACTTAATTGTCAATCATCTCTTACTTGCTTAATTTGAACAAAAGTTGTTAATTGAGATTAAATGTGTGAGTTAAATGTTATTGTTTAATTAGCTCACGATAGAAGTGAGATTAAATGCGTGAGTTGCATTTTAATTTTCAGTGGACATATTTTTCTTAATTAGCTCACGATAGAAGTATTTCCCTTAATGCTTAATAAGAATATTTTTCCCGGTGTTATTTATTTATTAGTTGCACTTGCATTAGTATACATTTCCAAGTTTTACAGCATGCCAATAATAACCGAATAACAGTCGGACTCCTGGCATGATTTAAAATAAAGAAGGGGTGTTACTTGGTATCAAAGCATTGGTTTAAGATTCTTTAGAAAATTAGGAATTGCAAAGTTCTAAGTCTACACTGAAAAAATAATTAACAAATTAGTTTTCATCTCATGGTTTAGAATAGAGTATGTTAGACCATAATCACTAAGAATTATAATATTAGGTTGATTTGGCGTCTAATCCTCCCATTTTCCGCAGGCGTCCCAGGGAAACATGACCGGTGAACTTCCAATCAGAAATCAGATTCCAAATATTGTGATGACGATCGCCAATACAGTAGCAGCTCCGACTCCTTCTGGATTGTAACAGAGATTGCTAAGGACATATCATAATTACGAAAATCAAATGAAAATAATATCATAAGTGCTCTATGATTCTCAAAAATTATATGGAAAGTATCAACATGTATATTTCTCTCCTGGATTCAATTTCATAATGATTTTCTACTACTTTTTAAAATTTTGATGCCCAAATTGTTAAAGTAAAAAAAAATTTAATCATTTATTTATAGTATAATACTCTATCCTATAATATATAAGTTGTTTTCTGATGCAGTACTAAAATAAAATTGAAAAATATGAATGATTACCTGAGGTGGAGAGCAATAAAATGTTTACTCTTCTCCCTCATTCTGTGTACTAACATCTCACCCATATTTTTTATAGTATCAGTAAATCTCAAGGCATGATAATTGACTCTACATCTAAGCTTTTGCAAATCAGTCTCCAATCTGTTCGAGAGTCTATAATCAAACTTTGAAAGCTGCACAACCTGCATCATCAAAAAGAATGTCAACTTCAGCATGCATGAGTTGGAGCCACCGTCTTAGGAAAAAGAAAGCCCAAATACAATTAATTAGACAGAGACGGCATAAACCAATGATATTCAATATATCAGATAAAGATTCCTTGATCAAAGAAATAGTACAAGAGGCTCTTCATATTCAGTCACAATGATAATGTGGCTACGGCTCAAAGGTATTTATTCTATCCCTTTTGTAGCACCTAACTGATGCGTGACGAATCTATATGCGACGGATAAATGGTGACCTAACCCTACATGTCATGCAAAACCGACAGTTAAATCGCAATTAGATAATAAATAACAACATCTCATCCAAATAATTCACACCAAGACAAAATAATTTATTAGGGCAAAACAAGTTTAGGCTTTCCTCCGCGTGGAGGGTCAAAGCAAGAACGGGTGGCGAATAAACCCTGCAAATCACAATTATTATCCAAACAAACAACCACAATACAAGAGGACCAAACAAGTATGAGGTTCAAACCAATAATAGTAATGCTGAAAATAATAAACCAATACAACGAAATTTCATCAAATAGTGGGCTGACCAAGGCACTGAAGAATCCGGAGTCGGAGATGTGTTTACTACAATCCGAGGTGAAACGGGAGGCGTGAAGACGATGTAGGTGGTCGTCCTCGGCGGTGGAGGGTGGAATCGGACCGGAAATGGATAGATCAGGCTAACATATGGATAGATCCGATAATTTGAGAACGGATCCGGGATGAAATTTTCAGATCTTGACTGATTTTGGAAGGGGGTGGTTGTCGGGAGTGGATCCACGGAAGAGGTGTTGTGGGGGGTTGAAACTGGTGGCTGGAATCTTTGGAGGGGGTTGAAACTGGGAGGAGGCCTTAGGACGGAGGCTTGGGAAGGGGAAGGGGGTCCAGGTGGCAGTGGTGGAAGGGGGAGGGAGCCCAGGCAGCGGTCGGCTGGGAGGGGAAGGGGGCAGCAGCAGGGTTGTGTTGGAAGGAGGGGAATCAGCTGAAACGGGAGAGTATCCTGGGTGGCTATGCGGTTGGCAGCAGCAAACAAGGAGTGGCCGGCACGGGAATAGGGAGGGGAAACTTTAGTGTTGAATAGTAAATTTCATCAAAAATGAACATAAACTGAAATTAAAGTTGGGCAGCAGGGTGGGCTGGATTTGGGGAGCTGGGAGGTGGCGGCAAGGGGGATTGGAGGGGGAGAAATGGCCAAGGGTTGGGGCAAACCTTGGGGAGAAAGATACAAGTCTAAAAGTCGTCATCTAGGATTCCACAGAGTCGGCACCATGGCAGGATCGCGGGAATCCGGGAATAGCTTTCTCCAAATTCTGCAATACCTCTAATCAGCCCCTACATGATCTATTTATAATAAGGAGGAGATTAGGGCATCCCACCAACGACGACTATGATTGGCCGAAGGTGGGGCCACCCAAATAAATCAAAATAAATGCAAACATAATAACTAATATATGAAATTGATTCGTAACGCAAATCCGGACGCATCCGTGGAGTCCAATCATTGATCCGGGCACGCCATATATGGACTATGGTAAGTCAGCAATCGGCCCCAAACGGGCCCAAAACTCGTCCCCCCATTGCAGGTCCACATCTCCGCTCCACATTAATCTCCCCGGCTTGAAAGAATTCATCTCCGATGAATAGTGGTCGGAATTCTCTTGTTGTATGTCAGGTAAGGCTCGAAGAGATCCACCAGAGGTCGTCTGAGTATCGTCGCTGGGAAATATCCTCGTCAATCAACTCCCCCCAAACTGAAAAGTTGTCATCTCCGATAAGTGGAGACAGTCATACTGAAGTCAAAGTCCAAGGGTGAGTTGATCAAGCTCTGTTGCTAGTACCCAGGTGTCAACAACGTTTGTAATAGGAACGTACTGGTGGAATCTGGTCTTTGTAATGCTCTCTGCGCTCAACTCACGGGCGGTGTAGTAGGTGAAACCAAAGAAGACGAGTACCTAGGTGGGTGGGTGTCAGAAATGGGTGAACTGTGGTGAGGCAATGGAAGTGGAGGTGTAGGTGGTTGGACGTCCCCACTGCTTGGGTCCGCATACTCGCGAGACTCGTATTACGGCGTCAGATCTTCAACATTAAATACCTGGTGGACGCACATACTTACAGGGATATCAAGAATATAAGATGATCGATCTATCTTATGATTATATAAAGATCCATTCGCCTAACGCTCAAGCTTTTAGCAAGTCTCGCACGGAGCCTCACAATGTGGATTCTCACCATCACCTGCTCACTTTCATGAAATACATGCACTTGCCAAAGAACATCCACATGCGATTTATAGAATTTATTACCAAAATTGATTTTTCGTCGGACCGACTCATGTAACACATGCAAATGAGGAACATATAAATTAACGAACTCGTGCGGATAATGCGAATGACGAACAAATAACTCAACAAACTCATGCAAACAATGCAAATGACGCAAATAAAACACGGCAGACAAGATACGCTCGCTAAAGGAGAATCTAATAATGACTGAGATGTCTCTAAAATGTGACGGTCTATTAGGAGGCTCTCTCGGTGGGGTGTAGAAAAATTCATCCCGTGTGTGCCAAGTGTTCATGTGATCATGTGAGACACCTACACTCAAATATGAGCTCGTAAAGAGCCAAATGTCTCTCGAGGAACGTAACGCATCAGGGGGCTCATAAGAGGTACGTATGAAAAGTCATCGTGAATGCAACGATCAACTGAGTAAAAATCGTGTACACCGACTAGAAGACGTGGCTCTATAGCAAAGTTATCAAAGGCGCGAGGCGCACCGAGGCGCAAAGGGCCCCTGGAGCCAAGGCGCAAGGCGCAGGCGCGCGCCTGAGGCACATGAGGCGCAAAAATGGGGGAAAAAGAAATTGAGCGAATTGGGAGCCCAATTCGCTGAAATTGAGCGAATTGGGAGCCCAATTCGCTGAAATTGTGCAAATTGGGCGCCCAATTCGCTGAAATTGAGCGAATTCGCGGAATTTCAGCGAATTGGGCGCCCAATTCGCTCAATTTCAGCGAATTGGGCGCCCAATTCGCTCAATTTCAGCGAATGGGCGCTCAAGTGCGCCTAGGGGGTGTCTCGGGTGTGTCTAAGATCATATTTTTGTCCATATCAAAAAGAAATAAAAAAATACCTTGAAACGTCCGGGCGCGCCTGGGAGCCTGTAAGGCGCGCGCCTGGGCGCGTCTGAGGCGCGCTTGGGGCACATCGCCCGCCTCAGCTGTGCGGAGGCGCGGGGGGCTGCGCCTGGTGCGCCCGGCGCCTCAGGCGCGCATAGGCGCACGCCTTGACAACTATGCTCTATAGTGTGGTGAGTATCCCCAAAAATAAAGAACTTGTCTGGTGCGTCAGCAAGTTGTGCATCCCAAAACTCATCGAGAGTGCGATGTGCCAGCAGGTGATGCCCTAAATATTGGATACTCCACACAATATCCATCCTCTGGGGCAAGGTCAGGGACGATAATAGAAGAGGCGTCAATAAATCGATACTCATACATGCGGGGCTCGTCTAAATCTCATTCACACCAGGATGTGGTGGATTATTAGGAGGCTCAATTAGGGCTCGTCAAAGAACTCGTTACTAGGATCAAGATCCTCCAGATGAGTACTATCGTAAGGTGTAGTGTCCCCGTGAATGGGTGAAAGCCACTACGAGCTTAACCCCAGGTTCTGGGTTCTCGGTCGTGATGTGACTCAGAGTAATGACAATGGGAGAGGGACATAGACCTACTCTCAAGAATGGGTCTGTCGGCACGGTGTCAAGGCATTAGTCTAGGGTAGGGGTGTTAATCAACCCAGGATATGGCAGAAGCGGGGGTGTAAGTGAGGGACGCAATACTATAGACTCAATAGGTCGCTCGGGCTCACTCTCAGTAGGGGTCACTAGAGGAGAGTCGGAAACAGAAGGTAGGTCACTCACTGGGCTAAGCACCTCACTGGGGTGAGAGCAATCCGCATCAGGCATCACTTTTGTCGCGGCTGACAGAACAGTGACATGCATTGTGGTGACCTCAGTAGGAGAGGGACTCATACTGTGGAGGTCAAGGCGAGAATGTCATCGACCAGCTCTTGCGGATCTCAAAAACTATTCATAACGCAAGGCGAGCTGATATGTCTGCTCAAGGGACTTCGAGCTATGATAAACCACCTCAGTACGTATGTCAGACCGAAGTCCAAACCGAAATCGGAAAATGGTCATGGCTGGGTCCTCTCGAATATCACGCCTCACCACTAACTCATCAAAAAGGTCCATGTACTCAGCAACAGACATGGATCCTTGTTGAAGGGAAAATAATTGTTCGAGCAAGTGACTCTGATACGACGAAGGTAGGTACCTCTAACACAATATGCTCTCGCCACCCAACTGGTGATGCGATGAAGCGGTCTCGCTCGCGGGTCCTCTCAACGCTAGTCCAATATGCTCTCGCCTAATCTAAAACCCTAAATTTCGCAAACTTGATGTGACGCTAACCTAACAACTCAAAATGATCAAGATAATATTTCATGCCCACGAGCTAATAACTGAAAGACTTGGAACTCGATGAGCCGTCAAAAGAAGGGGGAACGGTACGAAACTGACTTTCGAGATCTCCCTCAGAACGACGATCCTCACAATAATCATCCCTAAGTTAGTCGAGTTGAGTCGAATGATCAACACGATCCTCTCGTGTGCAAGGATATGAACGACGACAATTATCATATTGATCGTCTCTAGCGTAGTGGGGTCGTGTCGGTGGGTCAATACGATCACTAAAACTGGTGTGTTGTGATCGAGAATAATCGTCGTAGTAACGTGAGGATCTACCTGACGGGGCTCTATGAGAGCGGGTGTAAGTGGACTTGAAACCTCCAAATTGAGGAGAAGAATAATTGTGATGCATAGACATGACAAAAACCTATAAACTCTACAACTGCGCATCAAAAAGTGTTTGCAACCTCGCTTTGATACCAATTGACGCAGGAAGAATCTATAGACAGCGAATAAATGGTGATCTAACCCTACATGTCATGCAAAGCCGACGGTTAAATCGCAATTAGATAATAAGTAATAACATCCCACGCAAATAATTCACAGTAAGGCAGAATAATTTATTAGGGCAAAACAAGCTTAGGCTTTCCTCCGCGTGGAGGACCAAAGCAAGAGCGAGCGGCGAATAAACTCTGCAAATCACAATAATTATTCAAACAAACAACCACAATACAAGAGCCCCAAACAATTATGAGGTCCAAAGCAATAATAGTAATGCTGAAAATAATAAACCGATACAACGAAATCTAACCAAATAGTGGGTTGACCAATGCACTGAAAAATTCGAAGCCGGAGATGCGTGTACGACAATCCGAGGTGGAACTGGAAGCATAGAAGACGATGTAGGTGGTTGTCCCCGGCGATGGAGGGTGGAATATGACCGAAAATCCGGCCATGGATAGATCCTGGTGGGGAAGGGTAGATCCGATAATTTGAGAACAAAAAAGAGGCACCTTGGCGTCACCTAGGGTTCTACGGAGTCGACACCGTGGTGGGATCACGAGAATCCGGGAATAGCTTTATTCATATTCTGCAATACCTCTAATCTGCCCCTACATGATCTATTTATAATAAAGAGGAGGCTAGGGCATCCCACCATCGATGGGTATGATTGGCCGGAGGTGAGGCCACTCAAATACATCAAAATAAATGCAAACATAATAAACTAATACATGAAATTGATTCGCAACGCGAATCCGAACGCATCTGCGGAGCCCGATCACAATCCGGGCACGTCATATATGGTAAGTCATCAATCGGCCCCGAACAGGCCCAAAACTTGTAATCCATTGCAGGTCCACGTCTCCGCTCCGCATCACGAACACTCCCCTTTCAGCTGATAGGAACATAGGTTTTTTGTATATTCACAATTGAACAAAGTAATACATATACATGAATAACAGAGGGTGATCCTAACACCCAAGGTGACTATAATCTAACACTACTACTCATAATATACAAAATCCCTAACACTCCCCCCCCCACAAACTCACGGGGGATCATACACCGAGAGTTTGGACAATAGATATGCATGTTGGGTCCTCGTCTGCGGCTTTGTCATCAAATCTGCAATCTGCTGCTCGGAAGGAATAAAAGAAGGGGCAAGAGTGCCACGAGCATAGTGTTCACGCGGGAAGAAAGCATCCACCCTGATATACTTGGAGAGAGAATGTTTTATCGGGTTTAGAGTAATCTAAATGGCATCGGTGTTATCACAGTAGAGGGGAGTGGGATCTGGAGAATAGACAACAAGATCCTCAAGAAGCCAACGGAGCCAAATAATATCCTCAGCGGTGGTAGTCATGGCTCGAAGCTCAGCCTCAGTGCTGGGACAAGAAATGTCAGTCTGTTTCTTAAAGTTTCATGCAATAAGTGAAAAAACACAAGAACAGACAGAAACCAGTGACAGAACGACGGTCAACGGGATCACTAGCCCCGGTGGAGTCGGAATAAGCGCGTAGCTGTAGAGAACTACTGCTTGAGAAGAAGAGACCATGTGGGGTCGTTGCCCGGAGATAGCACAGGATCAGCACATGAATAGCATGGGCAATGTCGGGCCGAGTAATGGTGAGATAGACAAGACTCTGCATGAGGTGGCGGTATCGAGTAGGATCAGAGAGTGGAACCCCATCATCCGGACATAGTTGAAGGTGAAGCTCCATAGGGGTGTCCATTGTGCGAGAGTCAGAGAGAGCAGTCCGAGCAAGAAGATTTGATGTGTAGCGCTGCAGAGAGCTGAAACCCGCGATCTGTAGAGTTGACCTCAAGACCCAAGAAATCGCTCAGTTGTCCAAGGTCAGTCATCTGAAACTGTTGTTGAAGGTGATGTTTGACGAATGTCACATGAGAAGGATCATCACCAATAATAAACATATCATCTACGTACAGTAACAAAAGGGTCCGACCACGGGAGGAGTGCTCGAACAGAGCTGGATCATGTGGACATGGCTGGAATCCGGCGGCTGTAATGGCTGAACTGAAACGTGCAAACCACGTGCGGGGCGCCTGCTTGAGCCCATAAAGAGCTCGCCTCAAGCGGCAGACAAGGCCTGGAGGAGAGTATAGACCCGGAGGAGGAAGCATGTATACCTCCTGCTGAAGATCACCGTGAAGAAAGGCATTCTTCACGTCGAGCTGTGATAGGGACCAATGGCGAACTACGGCAACAACAATAAGAGTCCAAACTATAGACATGTGAGCAACTGGAGCAAAATTATTGTCATAGTCTTTCCTCTGCTCCTGCTGAAAATCACGAGCAACTAGCTGAGCATTGTACCTCTCCACAGAACCATCAGAGCGAGTCTTGACCTTAAAGACTCACTTGCAAGTAATAGGAACAGCACTAGGTGGAAGAGGAACAAACTCTCATGTACGAGAGCGCTCAAGCGCCTCCAACTCAGCAGACATAGCAACCTGCCACTCAGGTATCTGGGCAGTATCACGATAGGAAGCCGGCTCTGGAATACTGCAGGTAGTAGGAGGAAGGGTAAATAGGTTCGACGGTAGGGTAGCAAGGATAAGGCGTTCAGGAGGACGCCTCTCACGAGGTGGGTTGCGGCGCACAGGATGATCATCCACAGGGCACTCGTCGGAGGAGGTAGGCACCGAGTCTGGGGGCACTGGAGGCGAGGAGATAGGAGGACGACGAGTATAGTGCTATGGAAGAGGAGAGACATGATCCCAAGTGGACAGCTCATCAGAGCGAAAGGTGTGACGGAGGAGAGGAGTGAGGAGCTGACGGAGTAGACTGCGGCAAGAAAGGAGCTGACGAAGTAGATTGTGGCAAGGGAAAAGGAGGGGGACATACCGGAGGAGAGGATACATGAGGCGGAGAGACGGAAAGAGTGAGAAACTATATGTCAGAGGGAGTAACAGATGAGTGTGAGGTCGAGGAAATAAGGGACACGAAGAAAGGGTGAGACTCATCAAAAGTGACATCACGTGAGATGCGAAGTCGACGTGCAACAGGGTCATAGCATCGATAGCCCTTGTGCTCAGTACTAACCCAAGAAAGGCACAAGGAACGGACTGAGCAGAGAGTTTAGTATGCTCACGTGGAGAGAGAAGAACATAACATTGAGAACCAAAAATACGAAGATGAGTGTAATGTGGGGGTTGAGAGTACAGACACTCACTGGGGCACTGACCCTGAAGGAAATTGGAGGGTTGCATATTAATAAGATAGACAGTAGTGGAAACAGTCTCAGCCCAGAAGTGAAGAGGAACGTGAGAGGAGATAAGAAGGGTGCGAACTGTCTCAATAATATGACGATGCTTCCTTTCAGCAGTGTCATTCTGAGTATGAGCACCGGGATAGGCAGGCTGAGGGAGAGTGTCGTAAGTAGCTAGCAGATCTCAAAGAGCATGGGAGATACTCCCCCCTGAGTCAGAACAGAAAATGCGTATATAAGCAGAAAACTGTAAGCGCGCCATAGCAGAGCAAGTAATATAGATCTTAAAAATTTCATATCGAGAATGCATAAAGTAGACTCAACAATAACGAGAGTAGTCATCAACGAAAGGAACATAGTACTGGTGTCCATCCTTGGATACAAAAGGTGTGGGTCCCTAGACATCAGAGTGAACTAAATCAAAGGGGCGTTGAGACCTAGACTCATTAAACGGATAGGGGAGTTGTAGTTGTTTATCGAGCTTAGAACCTGAACATGAGTGAGGCCGATCAATAGAAACACAACCAAGAAAATCATGACTAATGAAAGAAGCTAGACGTGAACCACTGGGATGACCAAGACGGTGGTGTCACTGAGAGAAACTCACTGAAGGAAGACAAAGGTAGGAAGTTGAAGGTGACCATGAAGTGGATGGAAGGTTGAGACGATCAAGGGCGTACACCCTGCAACGACGACGACCAGCCCTAAGGAGTGCCTCAGTCAGACGATCCTGCACATGGCAAGTGAACTCATCAAAGATAACCAAACAATCATGGAATGTGAGTTGGCTGGTGGATATAAGGTTCATGGATAACTCAGGTATGTAAGCAACATCGGGAATATGAAAATGGGTGGTGTTAAGTAGGTCACGATTGGTGATGGGGTGAATGGTGTCATCAGCTACCATGATACTAAGGGCAGGAGTAATGGGCTGACAGGATAAAATATGTGTAGCATCATAGGTCATGTGAAAAGAGGCTACAGAGTCAAGCAACCAATCGGAGGTGGAGATACCTGCAAGGGCGAAGGCAGTCGGCTGAGAGACGGAGGCAAAAGAGCAGGCCAGTGAAAGCTGATGGACAATCAGTTGCGCAAGCTCAGAGACAGAGAGAGGTTGTGTTGCAGCCAAAAAATGAGCAGAAGGAACACCAGGAGCACGTTGTTGACCAAACTGCCGAGCCCTTTGAAACTTGTGACACTCAGATTGGAAGTGTCCAAGACACTGGCAATGTGACAGCGGACCGGCTGGCGACGAGTAGCATCGGACTGAGTAGTAGAGGGCGCTGGAGGAAGAGTCCCCTTAGCAATCACCAAGGCCTTCTGGAGGAAAATACAGAAGAGGAGTGAAGTGACTCCATCGAATCAAAACGGAGGACGGAGGGGTCCGACGGGCTTCTTGAGTAGCGAACGGGCTCGGCGAGACGAGCGGGATCGGCAGGAGCTTCGGGATCCACTGGAGTGGCGGGATCGGTAGCAGTAGAAGATTTGGAGGAGCACGCGGCAGAGGAAAACTGCGGGATCGGAGTAAACCTGCGACGCGAAGGAGCGGGATCGAAACAGCAAGCGGCGGACGGGACGGGATCGGAACAGCAGGCAAACAGATCTCGCGTGAAAGG
Organism: Platanthera guangdongensis; assembly: GCA_039583875.1. Taxonomy (NCBI): domain Eukaryota; kingdom Viridiplantae; phylum Streptophyta; class Magnoliopsida; order Asparagales; family Orchidaceae; genus Platanthera; species Platanthera guangdongensis. Next base: position 182,096,367 of record CM077159.1, read on the forward strand.
GGAAGCAGGCTGAAGTGCCGACTGATCTGGACGTGAGAAGTTTGTTCCGTCGATGGACGCCACGAAGATGAACACACCGGCGTTCGGTGGAGAAGTTTGTTCCGGCAGAAGACACAGAGGTCAGAGGAAGCTCTGGATGTCGACAAGGAAGGAGATCGAAAACACGGTGATCAATCTCGGGGCTCCTCCTCGAGCGGCGACGGGAGGACGGATCAGCGACGTGCGACGACTTGAGCGATCAGAGACGGATCAGCTAGGGTAGAGATTTCCTTCGCTCTGATACCATGATAGGAAAATAGGTTTTTTGTATATTCACAATTGAACAAATTAATACATATACATGAATAACAGAGGATGATCCTAACACCCGAGGTGACTATAAGCTTACTACTCATAATATACAACATCTCTAACACCAGCTAGTGAATAAATATCAAAGAAATATATATCCTTGCCCAGCTTCTTACATGTGTAGTGAAACTTAGAACTTCTCATTGTGTTTGCCATAAGATCTATCAGTTGGTCATTTGAGCTAACAAATTATGGGGCATGATCGATCTCCACCAAGCATTTTATGCACTCCTAACAAAAAAATGAAAATTGAAGTTTACATTGATGTAAATTGAGTTGGCTATGTCGTGTACAGATGATCTATGGTGGGATATTGCTCGTTTATTGAAGGAAATCTTGTTACCTGAAGGAGCAAAACATAATATGTAATTGCAAGATTCAACACTGAAGAGAAATTCAGAGTCATGGCACATAGGATATATGAAAGATTATGGCTTCATTCACTTATGAATGACCTTGGCCTCAATGATGATAGTTCAATCATGTTGTATTATGACAACAAGGTTGCATCCACAATGTTCAATATGATTGCACCGAGCATTTTGAAGTGGACGGACATTTAATCAAGAAGATATAAAAGGGAGTGATTCGTACACCATTTGTTTCCTCAGAAAGGTAACTTGTTGTTATTTTAGCCAAGGAGCTTGGTGTGAATGTTATTTTCTGGGTTTATTAACAAATTGGGTATGAAGAATACTTGAGGGGAGTGTTAGTATTTGTGGCTTATTTCTATTCTTTTTTTACCCTGTAATAAACTTCGTATAGAGGAGTCTCACCTTATGTCAATTAATTAATTCATTGTTTCCCACGCATAACAATTTTAAAGAGGATAGAAATATTAAAAGGAATTCAGAGTTGTGGTTAACCAAGGGTCGTCTAGACTCTTAGACTTTCTTAATAATTAAATAATTCGGAATTTTAATTCTTTTTTTATTTCAAAATTTTGTATAACAAAATACTTAATTTTAATTCTTTATATATTTTTAGCTTCTCAAATGATCCATATTCATAAGGGTGACTAAATTTTATGTTGGTCGTCTATCTAACACAACGCTCACCATTTTTCATCCGGGCTTAGGACCGACATAGGTTGGTTTAAGATGGATGTGTGGACATACGAGATTGGATAAAATTAGGAATGAACGTATCAAGGATAAGACAGGAGCATCACCAATTGCAAAGAAGATGCGAGAAGTTCGTCTAAGATGGTTTGGACACGTACAAAGGAGACCATTAGAGGCACCTGTTAGGCGTTGTGAGAGTCCGGTCACTAGGCATGTTAAACGAGGAAGGGGTGGACCAATAAAGACTTGGAATGAAATTGTAAGGAAAGACATGATGTACTTGGGCATTAGTGAGATTATGACAAAAGATAGGGCACAATGGCGACAAAGGATCCATATAGTCGACCCCACTATAGTGGGATAAAGGCTTGAATGTTGTATATATTTTTAGCTTGTCATGTTTATCATTGGACCTAATTTGACAGACACATTTACATTTGTGTCATGCATGTCCCGCTCACATTTACCTTATTACTTGCACTCGTGTATTTTTTGTTCACATTGCGCAAGTCACTCATCCTTCATCATAATGATTTATCAGTGTGACTGATCAATAAGATACATGGCAAAAATAAGGTAAATATGCAGGACACGGATGCAATAAAAATGCATAAGATATTAATATAACCTGATGGTGCGCTGTTGGACGCCTATATATGGAAAGGTTAGAAGAAAAGGACCATTTTATTCTTTCATATTTATTTTTGATGACAGGTTGAATTTAAACTCAACGAATCATAGTTGCGTAGCAGAAACGTGATGGGCCCATAACCCACCGATCCCAAGATAGAAACCCGACTCTGATACCATGTTGAAAGAAAAACTAAATTGCTTTTTATTCATCCATATAGGGTATATTTAAAGGATTACATGAGACTCATAAAGGTGGACAGACAATGTGAGACTAAACCACCTCATATGAAAACATTAATAAAATAATACTAATAATCTAATCTCAACACTTTGTTAGGCACATAATAATAAAAACTGTCTACTTGTAAACAATCAAATTTCACGAGTCAATAATACATAAAGAGTAGCAGTGTTCAATAAGATTTTACCACTCAATGCATCTACAGCCATGAGGATCACCTGCATAAATATGTAGGATACAAAACACCAATATTACAAACCACCAACAAGGCAGTAACTAATTGTTAACAGAAATAGAAAATATACTCCCGAAACAGGTTATGAATAAATTAGTCAACTTCAAGGCGAAAAAAATCAAGAGACAAATAAATTCCAAACTAAAATTGCTAGTAATCAGTTGAACGTTAGTAGGGTAATTTTTTTGGTATCCAGACTTACATGTTTCTTCAGAATAACAGGCAAAACCCTGGTTAGATAACATTTTGGATTGCATTTTCTCGGCACACGCATCATATATGGTCCTCTAAGTACCTTTCCTCCCCCCTTTCGCGGAAGCTGCTTTATGATTTTCACATCTCTTGATAAATATGAGATGAACCAGTCAACATCAAATATTTCAGTAAAATCACTGAAGAATCCAAATACAAAAAATGGAACATATGTTAATTTGAAGTATTAAGATAGTAGCATTACTGAAAATCGGCAGTTTTAAATCCATATGAAAGCGCACCTAGAATCTTTCCAAAAAGATCTTTGATCAAGCTTTGGAACAACAAGGGTCGCATTCAATATGTGTGCTGCAACAACGGCATCAGTTATCTGAAACAAGCAATAGATATAGCAATTACTCACTTCATCAATAAAAAGGCAGCCCGGTGCACAGAGCATCCCCGCGCAGCGAGGGTTCGGGGAAGGGTCTTACCACAAGGGTGAAATGTAGGCAAGCCTTAACATGTCAACCCATGCCCTCAAGGTCACGCGGCAACACCTTAACGGTCAAAATTTGTTTAACTCTTTTTATGTAATTGAATCCCAATATGAAATCAATAAGAGGCTCATTAACAATTGGAGAGAAACTGATTTAATGCAAGGACCCTAAAATGGTAGAATAGCAAATCTGAAATTGAGTCCTAGTGTTTGTTTAACGGTCAATTGATTTTGAGACAAGTGTTTGAAAATGATTGGAACTGACTTCTGAAGTTTTGGTGTTCATTTGAAGCAAATAAATGAAACTTGGTTCATGTGTTTGAAACTCATCCCCATAAAGGTGAGAAATGAGTTTCACTTATGACATTGTCAAGGCACTTAAAACCTTTGTTTTCAATTAAACAATAATAAATTATTATTAGAACCTAAGCTGCCAATATAAAACTATTAGCACTGGGCAGAGAGGACAAGAACCTATCAAGTACACAAGGCAACATGAGAATCTCAATGCAGAACTAAATATCTAGCAAGCTCATTCACGTGTAAGAAAATGTGGAACAAGATGACCCTTGTGTAAAGGAATGGGTAGGGAATGAAGGATGAAAGATGAGGGCGAGGCCGAGAGGGTCGTTCGCCAAATCTATCCAAATATCATAATAAAACATATGCATCAAACCTAACACTAATGGATTATAGTTAGAGGAAGTCGGGATCTGCACTAATTACACAATGCTACATGAATTTCTCCATGTAAGATTATATTTCTCAATGTAAGCACTTTGGACTCTTAACTCATGGATTTTTTTAATTGAGTTGATAGTTGGGTCGAGACTGCTCTGATACCATGGATAGGTCTAAGAACATGTAAAGTACGCAAGGAAACAAGGGTGATTAAGTTTCATCTCTTTGGGTAACCTTATTATCAGGATTGCACAAGCGTGTATAGCAACTTGGTTACAAAATTTAGACCCTTTACACAGAAATTGATGGGTAGTCTTATTGTGCTAGTGATGGGGATCAACGACGCGGACCGCAGTGAAGCCTGAGTTTTGGACCCTTTCGGGGCTGATTGGCCACCAAGCATATTTGGTGTCTATGAATCAACGATTAGACTCCACATATGCATCTGAATTTTTGTTGCATTTTCATATATTATCATGTATTTTTTAGTCTTTGTTTAATGTAATTGGGTTTGTTACATTAACAGACAATCATAACCATTGATGTAAGGGGTGTGACGGGGATCCATCAGATCGTGCACCAGGAGAGGTTTGTCGCAAGGCGGGACCCTCGTTCGTGTATTCGCGCAGGAAGGCTTGATCGGCTCGCCGATCCGACTCCGCGGATGTGTCCGGATCCGCGTTGCGAGTCAAATTCATATGCTACTTTATAATTTTTGATTTATTTTAGTGTATTTTGAGTGGCCCCACCTCCGGACAATCATAGTCGTTGAAGGTGGGATACCCTGGTTGTGTTTTATTAAAAATAGGACATGTAGTGGGCTGTTTTGAGGCATCGCAGGATTTGGAGAAGTTTATCCCGGAACTCCGCGATCACCCCACAGTGTCGACTCCGTGCAACCCTAAGTGACGACTCCTAGACACTCAATCTTTCCCCAATTACTACCTATCCATACCCATTTTTTCCTACCTTGGATTCCCCATTCCACCGCCCCTATCTTCTCTACAACCTGATGAAATCCTCCAGCAAACCCTCCCCACACCCGCCGCCTCCAACATCACCGACCGGCCTTTCCCAGACCCCCCCCCTCCACCCGATCCATCCTTCTCGTCCCTGGTACAGCCCCGGCGCCCCCTCCTCAGACCCTGCGCCCCGTCCCCTCTTCCACACGGCCGGCACTCCTTACCCTACAACCGTCCGGCCTCCCCGCTCATTCTTTTTCGTGGATCCACTTCCCCACCACCACTCCTGCACAAAACAGTCCCGATTAGGACTGTCCAGCCCCGATCTGTTTTTCCCTTCACCTGTTTATCATTCCCAAGCCCGGATCCGTTCTCTAGACATCGGATCTATCCACCCCCACCCAGATCTATCCATTTACGGCCCGATTCCACCACCCACCGTCGAGGACAACCGCCGTCATCATTTCCATGCCGTCGGTTCCATATTTGATCGTCGTCTCACGCATCCGGCTCGAAATCTTCAGTGTCTCGATCAGCGCACTACTTTGGTGAGTCCCTTTGTTGCATTGGAACATTTGATTTGACATTATTATTGGATTAGCTACAGTGTTCTGTTTGGATCCACGATAAATGTAGAATTTTGTTTACAATACGCTCGTAATTTGCAGGTGGGATCTATTCGCCGCACGCTTAGCTTTGACCCTTTGAGTGGAGGCAAGTCATTAAATAATTGCTAAATTGAATGCTTGTTTTTTTGTTTTTTAATTAACTGCACGGGTTGGAATTTTCATTACTCCATTTATTTTGTCGGGGTCACCGACGGTTTCCATTGCATTTAGAGTTGGGTTAGTGCATCACATCCGTGTTCCCACCCCTAGAACTCTAGGTTTTGTGCAGCCTCGTAGCCTACCCTACATCAATTGGTATCAAAGCGAGGTCGGGTCATTTGCATGCTTCGTAGTGGTAGGAATTTTAGAGCAAACACGTCAGATCCACTAGTCACCGACGACCGAGCGGCGAGCTCGAATTCGGGTGCCATTTTTTTCGAGTTTCAGCGTCTTATCCTAAATCATTTTGACACTTTAGGTGACCAGCTCGACGATGTAAGTCATGATCTTGCCGAGGTGAATCTCCGCTTAGACCACTTAGAGAATGTCAGAGACACTCTAGCACAGTGCAACGACTTGCTAGAGGGCAACCCTAATGTTCGTCCTCGTCTTGACCAACATCCGATGGATGGTCAGCCTTCTATAGACCGTTACCGTCGTGATATTCCTCCCCGAGCCCCAGCCCCGTCGGCGAGGCGGAATCCCGATCTTGTGATTGAGCGTTGACAAGCTCTGGCTCGTGATAGACTCTCACACCAGCGTGATGAGTATCATATGTGGCTCGCTTCGACGAGCTTATTGTTATGAGTGACATCGCAGAGGAGCCTATTGTCACTGCCTCTCGTTTCAGGGCAGGCATGCGTTCTGAGATTCGGAGAGAGTTGATTCCCCACCGACGAGAGACCGTTGATCAGATTTTTCAACTCGCCCTATAGTACGAGAAGTACCTCCGTTCATCGAGTACGAGGCAGTTCCCCTCTCAGACTGCTACCTCGACTTGTAGGAAACCCGTTCCGCCTCACACCACCGCGGTCGCATCCTCACGTGTTCCCACGGACACGAAGGGCAAGGCCGCTGTCACTGACGGCCAGCGATCTGGAGGAATTCTGTATTATAGATGGTCTGACATAGGACACGTGGCGACGCAATGCCCTATGCGGATCCTGCTAGTCGAGGACGAGGAGCATGGTTTAGAAGAAGGTGAGGTTACTAAGGAGATTACAGCCACTGTCGAGGAAGGATGGGAGAGTGACGTTGGGCAATCCTTAGAGATGGGAGTGATTAGGCGTCTCCTATATACCCCACGTGCAGATGAAGACTGGCGCCGCACTACCATATTTTATATGTTCTTTCCTAGTGCAGGGACCGACAGTGGGAGTTGTGTGAATATCATGGCCCAGAAGGATCTTGACCGCAGGCAGGTGAAGGTAGAGCCTCACCCCCACTCTTATCATGTCGTCTAGGTTGACAAGACGGCGATTCAGGTTACGGAGCGCTACCTCGTCCCGATTAGCATCGCCTCATTTCAGGATCGGGTCTGGTGTGACATGATTCTCATGGATGTTGCTCATGTGTTGCTCGGCCGCACCTGGCTATTTGATCGTGACGTCACGTGTTTCGGCCGGTCAAACACGTGTCTCTTTTATGACAAGGGGAAGAAGATTACGTTGATGCCTACGCAACCTAAGGAGAAATCCAAGGGTCAGATTGAGCCTTCTGTGAGTACGAGCGTCTTGAGGCCCTTGAATGTCTCGAGGCGAGGCGAGTTTTTATGAGATAGCATTGAGTCGGACATCATCTATGTTGTGTCAGCCATTATGGCTTCTGAGGACCCCCTGAAGACCACCCCCCAGCGGTGCGTCTGCTTTTGGATGAGTTTGCGGATATTATGACTGATGAGCTCCCGATGAGCTGCCCCCTCCACGGGACATTCAACATGCTATTGACTTAGTCTTTGGGGATTTTCTCTCGAACCTGCCCCATTATCGTATGCACCTTGATGAGCATGTTGAGCTCAAGAGGCAAGTCGACGAGCTTCTTCGAAAGCAGTTTATTCGTGAGAGTTTGAGTCCGTGTGCGGTTCCTACCCTTCTTGCCCCTAAGAAGGACAGTAATTGGCGTATGTGCCATTAATAAAATCATGGTCAAGTATCATTTCCCTATCCCACGACACGATGACCTACTAGATACTATGTCTGGTGCCCATATTTTTTCCAAAATCGACCTTCGTAGTGGGTATCATCAGATCCAAGTTTGTGAGAGAGGCGAGTGGAAGACAGCCTTTAAGAACAAGGACGGTCTGTACGAGTGGCTAGTCATGTTATTTGGGCTATCTAACGCCCCGAGCACGTTTATGAGAGTTATGATGCAGGTGTTACGACCCTATATGGGCAAGTTTTTGGTGGTGTATTTTGATGATATATTGATCTATAGCCAGACACAAGTCGATCGCCTCGATCATCTGAGACTTCTCTTTGGCACCCTCCGCCGAGAGAAATTGTATGTGAATTTGAAGAATGCTCCTTCCTTTCAGAGTCTGTTCATTTTCTGGGATTCATTATATCATCTACTGGAATATCTGTTGACCCTGAAAAGGTCACATCCATTCGTGACTGTCTTATACCCACGAACATTCACGAGGCTTGCAGCTTCTACGGGCTTGTCACCTTCTATAGGAGGTTTGTGCAGGGGTTCAATACGATTATGGCCCCATTCACGAGCTGCCACAAGAAGGAAGAATTTCAGTGGACCCCCGCAGCCATTAGAGCTTTTGAAGATATTGAAGAGAGATTGACGACGGCCCTCATTCTAAGATTTCCTGATTTTAGCCATGCGTTTGAGGTCGCGTGTGACGCTTCTGGTGTAGGTATTGGTGGTGTATTGAGCCAAGAGGGGCATCTAGTTTCCTACTTGGTGAGAAACTAAACGAGGCCAAGCAAAAATACTCTAACTATGATCGAGAATTTTATGTGATTGTCCAGTCTCTGCGCTACTGGAGGCACTACCTCCTTCCCCGGGAGTTTGTGCTCTATTCGGATCACTAAGCATTACGATATTTAGATTCGCAGCGCAAGTTGGGACACCGGCATGCCAAGTGGGTCGAGTATCTGCAGGATTTTCATTACGTTCTCAAACACCGAGCAGGTGTTGAGAACAAGCCGGCTGAAGCGCTGAGTCGTCGTGTCTCCTTGCTTCAGACGATGACCGCATGCATAGACGGGTTTGAGAGCGTGGTTTTAGATTACCCGACATGCCCCAATTTTGGCGAGATTTATTCCTCCTTATCCCGAGACCCCCCAGACCTTGTTGATGGCTATCAGATCTTTGAGGGATATCTATACCGTGGATCCCACCTGTGCATACCTCCGACTTCCTGCCGCGATTACGTAATTTAGGAGTTGCACGCGGGCGGGGCCGTTGGGTACTTTAGGCGAGATAAATCTATTGTCATTGTTGAGGACCACCTTTACTGGCCCAGTCTTAAGAAGGATGTGGCTCGTGTTGTCCACCACTATCGTATCTTCCAGACGGCAAATGGCACAAAGCAGAACACGTGTCTGTACACACCTTTACCTGTTCCACACCGCCCTTGGGAGAATATCGCCATGGACTTCGTGCTCAGGCTTCCCCGCACTCTTTGTAGACACGATTACATCTTCGTGGTGGTCGATCGGTTCTCGAAGTTGGCCCACTTTATTGTGTGCCGCAAGACAGTAAATGCTTCACATGTGGCATACATCTTTATGAGGGACGTCTTTAGATTGCATGGCCTCCCTAAGTCTATCGTGTCAGACCGTGATGTTAGATTTATGAGTTATTTCTGTAAGACCTTGTGACGCAAGACTGGCACCACTCTTAGGTTCTTCTCGGCATATCACCCACAGTAGGACGGGCAGACTGAGGTAGTCAACCGTAGATTAGGGAACCTATTGAGGCGTTTAGTAGGATAACGTGTAGGTAGTTGGAATCTTGACCTTCCAGTCGCAAAGTTTGCTTACAACAATTCAGTCAATAGTTCTACTGGGTTGAGTTCATTTCATATAATATCAGGATATGACCCTAGGAAGCCTATAGACCTTATTCACAGCCCCCGAGAGTCGCGCGCAAGTGAATCTGTTGATCCTTTTGCACGACATTTGCATGAGTTGCATGAGTCATTCCGCCGACGGATAATAACGAGCAATGATAATTATAAAACTCATGCAGATAGGTGAAGGCGGGAATAAGTATTTCAAGAAGGCGATAAAGTAATGGTGTGAATCTGTCCTAAAAGGCTTCCTTCGGGGCCTGCCAAAAAACTAAGTGTCAGGCGAATGGCCCCCTACTCTAGTATAAGTTATATTGGGAAAAACGTCTACCGGCTCGATATCACAGCAAGTATGGGAATCCATCCAGTATTCAATGTTGAGAATCTGACGCCATACTACGAGCCTCACGAGTATGTGGATCTGAGCAGTAGAGACGCCCAGCCGCCCCCACCCCCACTCCCGATACCTTACTACCCTCATAGTCCACCTACGTCTGATGGCCACCGCAGTACACCCATTATTGAGACCCACCCACTTGGGGATTCGTCTACTTTGGTTTCACTGACGACACCGCCGATCGCACCGGGATCCACCACTCGAGGGATGAGCGATGAGAGCATCACAGAGGTCAGATCCCACCAGTTCATTCCCACCACAAACGGATTGCGATGTCGCTACTTGGTCCATTGGCGGTCCCGCCCAAATGCAGATGACGCTTGGATACTACCAGCAGAGCTCGATCGATTCACCCCTGGACTTCGACTTCAGTACGATCTCCTCCATTCATCGGAAATGAAGGCTTTTCAGTCGGAGGGAGTTGATGGGGATCCATCAGATCGTGCACCAGGAGAGGTTCGACGCAAGGTGGGACCCACGTTCGTGTATTCGCGCAGGAAGGCTTGATCGGATCGTCAATCCGACTCCGTGGATGTGTTCGGATCCGCGTCGCGAGTCAAATTCATATGCTACTTTATTATTTTTGGTTTATTTTAATGTATTTTGAGTGGCCTCACCTCCGACCAATCATAGTCATTGAAAGTGGGATGTCCTAGCTGTGTTTTATTATAAATAGGATATGTAGTGGGCTGGTTTGAGGCATTGTAGGTTATAGAGAAGTTTATCCCGGAACTCCGCGATCACCCCACGGTACCAACTCCGTGAAACCGTAGGTGACGACTTCTAGGCACTCAATCTTTCCACCAAGGTACTACTCATCCATAACCCTCATTTTTCTAGCTTGGATTCCCCTTTCCACTGCCCCTATTTCCTCTACAGCCCGCTGAAATCCTCCAGCAACCCCACCCCCCCAACACCCCCACCGCACAAGCCGCCTCCAACATCACTGTTCGGCCCTTCCCAGACCCCACTCCACCCGATCCACCCTTCACGCCCCTGCTACAGCCCCAGCGCCCCCTCCTCAGCCCCCACAGCCCTGTCCCCTCTTCCCCGCGGCCGGCCACGCCTTCCCCTACCACCGGTCGGCCTTCCCACTCATTCCTTTTTCGCGGATCCACTTCCCCACCACCGCCCCTGCACAAAAAAGTCCTTATTAGGACTGTCCAGCCCCGATCCATTTTTCCCTTCACCCGTTTATCATTCTCAAGCCCGGATCCGTTCTCTAGACATTGGATCTATCCACCCCCCCCCCCCACCACCACCACCTGGATCTATCTCTACGTGGTCGGATCTATCCATTTTCGGCCAGATTCCATCATCCACCGACGAGGACAGTCATCATCGTCATTTCCCCGCCGCCAGTTCCACATTTGATTGTCGTCTCACACATCCGGATTCGAAATCTTCAGTGCCTCGGTCAGCCCACTATTTTGGTGAGTCCCCTTGTTGTATTAGAACATTTGATTTTACATTATTATTGGATTGGCTACTGTGTTCTATTTGGATTCGTACTTGTAGAATTTTGTTTGCAATACGCTCATAATTTGCAGGTGAGATCTATTCGCCGCACGCTTACCTTTGACCCTGTGAGCGGAGGCAAGCAATTAGATAATTGCTAAATTGAATGCTTATTTTTTTGTTCTTTAATTAATTATGTGTGTTGGAATTTTCATTGCTCTATTTATTTTGTCGTCGTCACCGACGGCTTTCATTGCATTTAGAATTAGGTTAGTGCATCACATTCACATCCTCACCCCTAGAAGTCTAGGTTTTGTGCACCCATGTAGCCTACCCTACGTCAGGGTGCCTAGGGCAGTTTATTATAAATAAGAGTAAGGGGAAACCATCATTTGATTGCAGATTTTGGAGACATTCTTCACTAGAATCCGGCGATGCTCTCACGGTGACAACTCCATGAGGCCCTAGGTGATGAATCATAGGTTTGTATTCCTTGTATTCCTTGTATCCCCTTGTCGTTGCCCCATCCAGTCTACTATCCCCTCTTAAATTCCTGTTGCCATCTTCACGGTTTCTACCTTCCCTCGCCAAAACCATTGTTACCTCAACCCTACTTAGTCGTTAACGACGCAAGGCGCACAAAGGCACAAAGGAATCTTGGAGCCTAGGCGCAGGCGTGCGCCTGACAAAGGTAAGGTGCAATCACATCCATTTTAAATAATTATCATTAAACACCATTTTTTCTTCTTGATCAGATTCTTCATCTACTATACTCATTAATCATTCATTACTATCATTTATATCTCTTAAAAAATAAAATCAATATGATCATATTTAAGTCTCGATGCTTGATTATATTTCACAAATACTACATAATGCAAAAAAAATGAATTCTTACATTATCACTCTGTTAATTTTGAAAAAAAAAGTCATAGTAGAAATTTAAATCAGGTGCGTCCTTTATGCTCCAAAGGCACAATCATCTGAGTCTGGTGAGCTTGGAGCTTTAAGCGCGCCTTGAAGAACTTGCGTCTTAAAACAACATAGAGACCCGCCTCCTAAAACATCATAGCGACCCTCCTCCTGAAACATCACTACAGCCAGCCTCCTAACCTTCGACCACCACCGAAACTCCTTCCCCCTGCAGCAGTACCCCTGCAAAAATCCTGCCTCCATCGAAAATCCCTCTCCCTACAGCAATCCTCCCACAAGGAGGTCCTCAAAGCCCTTCATCTCCCACATCACCCCCAGATTCATGCATCAAACCTCAACAACCCTTTGAGGAAGCCCACATCTAATTACCCCTACCCGGCTCTGCATCCAGCAGCAACTCCCCACGCCCCCTGCCCTTATTTCCAGCAGTTACCTTACCTTCCAGCCCCCTTTCATATCACCGGATCGCAGCTTCTACAGCCAGTATCTTGGAATCTCCGCCCTACGACACCCTTATTACTTAGTGAGTATTGTTCTATTGTATGAATCTTTGTTTTCACAGTTTAAGATACGGTGATGTGATTTCATAGTATTGTGGATCTATTGTATCGTGGTTGTTTGTTGTATATTATTTTGAGATTTGGAAGATCGTGCGCTCTTTCTTTGGTCCTCCACGCGGAAGAAATTCTAAGTCTGCTTTGCTTTACAAGAATTACTTGTCTTGCTTAAATTATCTGCATGAGATCCAATTTTTATTACTGTGTTTTGATTTCTCCATCGGGTTTTCCATCGTGTTCAAATAGTGATCTAGGGTAATAACATTATCTTCCCCGCACTACACTTAGAGTTGCATAATAGTCGTTCACCCACATAGTATACCCTACATGAGTTAGTTTTTTTTTTGTTACTAAATCAATGAGCCAACTGAGATGTTTTTTATTTCTAGAGTTCATTTATGATTTTGTCAAATTGCTTGGACTTTTCTTTTAAGAAGATGAAACCGGATGACTAGGTCTTCAATTACTTCTTTATACTCAATCTTTTGGTCAAGGATAAATTTAGAGTTATCTGCAATTTAAATCCTCGTGAATTTTTTATCCAAAACTCACTTAAGATTGGGCCGAGCCCTTAATTTATTATTGGCAAGTTTTGATTGAACCCTTACTCAAGGAAACTTGTAGTCTTGAGAGTCAACTTTTGTGGAAGACACTGCAAGTGATTTGGCTTGTTGTGTTGTGACTCCTTAAGGATTACCCAGGCAGCCGGGCTCAAAGATCAAAGACGATTATCTCGAGATTAGGCTCGACTCAAGCTTGGATTGAGCATGTCGATCAAAAACACAAGCCTATTTTTTGGCTCATAGAAATTTTCAGTTAGCTTGAAATCGGATAGAAAAAAATTTATAAAAATAAATTAGTAAGTTATAACTTATATGTTCAACTTTATTACTATACACTCTGATCCCGACCCATTGTTCTCATCCCTCTCTCATTTTTATTCAAAATTCACTTAAAATTGAGCCCTTCACTTATTATTGGCAAGTTTTGATTGAACCGTTACTCAAGGAAAGTTGTAATCTTGAAAGTCAACATCGTGGACGACTCTGTCAAGTGATTTGGCATGTTGTGGTGTGTCTTCTTAAAGACAATTATGGTTGTACCCAGGCTCGGAGATCAAAGACACAAATATCATCTCGAGTTTGGCTCCACTCAATCTTGGATTGAGCACATCTATCTAAGCTTTTGTGGCTCATAGGAATTTTCAATCTGCTTTTGAGTCAATTTGAAATTGGATCAAACAACTTAACAAAAACAAATTGGTGAGTTATTACTCATAAGCTCAATTGTATTATTTTAGACTTTGCAGATTTTGATCCCAATCTATAGTTTGTATCCCTCCCTCATTTAGGCTTTGCGAGCTCTGCCCTAGGGCCTAGACTGACGGCCCTTGTCCCTCTCAAATATCTTCTTTCCTTTCCCTTCTTCTCATGCTTTATGAGGAAAATGACTATTACAATGATGGTAAAATTTGACAAGTATTGATTACATTTCAGATATTGCATTTACCAACCATTATTTATCATTACTGATTATGCTTAACTCTTTATGGAGGGAGGGATGATGTATATCAAAAGGCGGTGGAAATGTTTACTTCAATGTTGTACACTTGAAAACTTGGTATTCTTGTAGTCCTCTAGTTTTCTGTGGGACGTGGATTGGCTAAGTTATGATTTCCCAATAATGAAAAAATGACAATTCGGGATCTGTTAGGATGATAGCATGTGGTTATCTATCAAAGAGCAGGGTACTTGAGGAAAAGAAACTAACAAGACATGCTCGGACATGGTTGTATCGCACTTTTCTCATTAAAGATTCAAAACTCAGGGGTGGCCTAAAAAGGTTACAACTTACAACCCTAAGTGATGAGTACCTATACCAGGTACGTTTCTAGTACTGGGATGTATCTGATACTCGACAGATACACATGCTACTCTAGTCTTCAGATAAGCTTGGATTTGACGGATCGTTCGGCATTTTGTGATAGGACAATGTTTTCCTAAAGTAAATAAAAGTTTTCTCCATGTCTTTTTGAAAAGAAAAAATGTGATTCATAAACACAACTAGTGGTGTTTTTTTATTATAGTAACAAAATGTGCTCCTGATTTAAGTTTCTTTTATCATTAAAAAAACGAAGATTTTGATTAAATTTGATTATTGTGTTAATTTACTATGTATTTGAGGATTAGATGTTTTAAATTGGTAGTGTTTCTAATTGTTCGATACGAATTTTTCTATATTTTATATTCTCTCTTTAAGAAAAAGGAAGCATATATATACATGTACATTTATATGCATACATAGTTACATACATATATATATAATATGTATATTTATACTAATTTATAAAGATATCCCATTATGGCGTAATGGTGTAGACTATCAAAGCAATCCTAGCCTTCCATTCAATCATCTTCTCCTTTCTTTATTTTTAATTTCATTAAACGAGAGGCAGTGCAAGTCTCTCCCCCTTGTGCGGCCAACAACAACACCCCGTCGCGACAGTGCCCCGGCACGACGACACTCCAGCCGCTCACTGCCCCCCGAGGGCAGTCGTGCTGGGGGACTGCAATCGTGCACTCAGTGGGCCATGAGTGGGGGAGTGTAGTCGCATCAGAGCACTATCACAACTGGGACATTATCGTTGGCCACACAGCCCCCCTCCCCCCCCCCCCACACACACACACACTGTCACTCGTATGTATATTCATAAATTTTAATTAAGCCATACCCATACGTACAAGTATCCTTATTTTTTATTTCCATGTAACATCGTACCTGATACATATCGTACCCAGTGCTCGTCCTCGTACCTGTGTTTCATAGGTTAGAGCTCTCCTACGTATAGGACATTAATTCATCAAAAAGAGTGCAAGGGTAAAGATATAATGACATAATTAACTAACAAATTAGTCTGCTGCCAAAGGGGTGCTCATGCCAAACATGAGTAGATTCGCACAAGACGTTGCTTCTTATTAGAGTGTGCATGTCCATGCATGTGGCTCAAAAAATGACTTCATCGTCAAGGTCGTAATTTGTAAATTGTTTCTTGACCTCGCTTTCCAGCATCCAAGTGCCCACCTCATTTGGAAGACCCTGACCCTTCCAAGCGATGAGAATAGGTGTGCATCATGGACTTGGGTGGTGACGACCCGTGATGAAATAACGGCTGATGGTTAATAAATGGTCATGAATAGGCATCAAAATTTATTGGAAGCATTGCCCCCAATTGGCGGTCTCCTTACACCTATTTTAGCGGTGTTTTGTGTAAATTTGGAGGTTTCCTACTATATACTGGCAGTTGAGTGTGAAATGCAACTTCTCCATGATGAAAGGCCTAAAGTATCTCACAAACAACTTGGATGCATGTGGCTTTTCATTGAGGATTAGCAAGAAAGTCGCAATTTCAGAAAACGGAGTCCCCTGGCAAGAAGGAGAGGCCTTGCCAGTATCTCAAAACATAAGGGAAGGTCAGTGGTGAATCTTATAAAACCTCACTCACTAATCTTAATTAAATAAAAATAAAATCTCTCATAAGCAGTATGGGTAATTGACAATGGGAGGTCGCACCCATGGCAAGTCTCAAATCAGAAATTTGAAATTGTTGTAAGAACAGAAAAATTCTCAGGGCGGTGCTTTATCTCCACTTATGTTCTGAAAGCCATATTTTTAGAATTAACACTGGCTGGAGAAGCTTTTGGAGCCAAAAAGACAATTAAAAAAAGTAAAATATTACCAGCAGAGACAATTTTCCAGGGAAAAAATCAATCAATATGGACAAGCCAAAACTAAATAACAAATACAAGTTCATATGATTTAAGGTGACAGAAAATTCCTGTAGAGCACAATCAGACAAAAGAGATTCACAATCTTATACCAACAAATTTTAATAATTCCAATTTAGCACTATATCACAAGAAACCCATTTTAACCAATCTTTGGACCATGAAATTCATTCTGCGGATACATGGTTCTTAAAAAAGTACGGATATTCAAATGAAATACTGCTAATATAAAAAATGTAACAGAACAAGATTTAAGAACAAATATTTACTTATTGTTCTGAATCAAATTAACAAAGTAGATATACTAATGGATAAGTATCTCACTCCAGTCCTTTGTTGATTCAGGCCTCCGCTGGTTGCAATCATCAAATATCTATTTGGAAGAGTGGTGACTTGGGCACCTGAGAATTAAGATGCGTGAAGAAGTGTGTGTGAATGAGAAATAAAAAATAGCATGCATGACACTTGGCATGTAAAAGGAATGACACCATTAAAAGATGAAAATCTTGACCAGCACCCCTTCATTGTTTTCCATATGGTTTGGTATTTTATCGAATTCAAGCAAGACAATGCTACCAAATTGACATAGTTCAATAAAAAAATTAATAAAGTGTCTCCCAAAAATACTAAACACAAAAGGCCATTCAAATTATACATGGTATGGATCGCAGTATGTCTGCACCAACACCGGACACTCACCAGCAAACTTATTACTGGCATTGGAGCAACCATAATAGTACATAGACAACTTCGAATTCCAGAGATCGTACTTGGGTTTTCCTCCCTCATTCTATGAACAAAAGCAGCATATCGTCAATGGATGAGATTACAGAAGCACAATTACAACGTGCCAGCAAAATATATAATGAACAAGCATTGACTTTGAAACACATACCGGAACATGAAATATTGCATTGTGAGTTACCTCCTGGAGCACTTCACTTGATACATTATTCTACGCATTTAAAATATCAAAGAACAAGCAGTAAATCAGCTAATAAATGATGCTCTATTAGTTTCATTTTCAATTTATTTATTTACTTAACTACAAGAAAAAAACATTTTGACTTCACAGCACAAATGCTGCATTGCAAGAATTAGGTATTGTTCAGCTCTCTTCTATAAAACTCTAAGTTTACAATATTAGGACATGACAGTTGATTAGTTTTCTAACATTTTAAGACTAAAATATACGTGGCATTGCAATTAAATTTTGTGCATGCTTGGTTTGTGCTCATCTACAAGGGTGGTTGTGCTTATGCCAAAAGTATTTTGATGTGGTAGTAACATTTTTCATTTGATGCAGGAAAGGATCTCCTAAGGCGGTAGCCTGAACAGAAATCCGCTGTGTCCTGAAGGAAGAGAGACCTCAGAATGAAAATAGAGGTAATAGTGGTCATTGCCTGTTACTGGTTGAAATTCAAGTTTTTTTCCAGCTACACACAATACAACTTTTGACAGTTGATATTGTAACACCCCAAAATATCACTCAATTAAATCAATTTTTTGTTCAACAACACTCAAGTCTTTATCCCACAATAGTGGAGTCGGCTATATGAATCCTTTGTCGCCATTGTGCCTTATCTTTAGTCATAATCTCACTAATGCCCAAGTACATCATGTCTTTTCTTATAGTTTCATTCAAAATCTTTATTGGTCTACCCCTCTCCCGTTTAACATACCTAGTGATTAAACTCTCACAACGCCTAACAGGTACCTCTAATGGTCTCCTCTGTCAGTGTCCAAACCATCTTAATCGAGCTTCTCGCATCTTCTCTGCAATTGGTGTCACTCTTGTCTTATCTCTGATACATTCATTCCTAATTTTATCCAGTCTCGTGTGTCCACACATCCACCTAAGCATTCTCATCTCCGCAACTCACATTTTTTGCTCACGTACACAATTCACTACCCAACACTTAGAACCATAGAGCATTGTTGGTCTAATTGCAGTACGGTAAAACTTGTCTTTAAGTTTTAATGGTACTTTAGGATCACATAAGATCCCTGAAGTGCCTCTCCACTTCAACCAACCTACTTGGATTTTATGTGTCACATTTTTATCAACACCTCCATCTTTTTGAACACTATCGATCCAAGATATTTAAAATACTCAATGCGGGAAATATTTGATCACTCAACTTAATAACTGGTGGAGAACAGCCCAGATCAGGTCGTCGCAAAAATGTCAGACGTCGCACCCGACCGGACTTTTATCGGCCTTAAGTCTGCATATCGCGATGTGTTATTGTGTAATTTGTCGTAAATTATTTTGTGTGTTTGTGATATATATATATAAAGTTATGAATATATATATATAAGAATTAATTGTTATTATACATATTTATATATATATAAATATATATATAAGATGAGAAGGATAGTATCGTGGAGTTTCAATCAGTAAACCGGCCCAACCCCTTGGCATTGTTCCTCTTCCCGTTTCAGCGGTCCAGGCACGATCTAGGGCTCCGTCTCCGCCATTATTGACCGCAGGAGCTGCGGATTTCATGCTCGACCACTCCCCCGAAGCCCCACATCGACGCCTTCAGTAACCGCCAATCACGATGCTACGTCAACCGCCGACCACAACGCCACGGTTCCGCCATGGCCGCATCTCCCATGGCTGGTTTTCGTTTTTTTTCTTCTCTTTCTCTCTCTTCTCTGTTTGTAACCCTATAAAATGGGAATGTGTTTGTATTTTGTGCTGGTGATGAATGAAATATCGAAAGGTGTTGTTGTGAGATCTTGCTTTGTGCGTCCCTTTTGCTTCCGATTTTGTTTGAAATTCCTGTAGAGGTGTGTGAGAGAAGCTCTGGTTGAGCGTTGTAGTTTAGGGATTTCCGACCTGAAATTGTTGTGTTTGGGCCATTCGCCGACAGGGATGATGAACAGTGCTTGCTGCTGACGTTAGCCTGCGTTCCGCTGAGAGGAAAAGAAATACTCTCTATTTGTTGTCTGTTTAATAATGAACAGGTGTGTTAAAAGTGAGAGTGAATAGTAAAATTAATTTACTGTGCTTTGACTCCTTGTGAGATAGTAATAGGAACGTGAAGTTTGTTGTTGTTGAGAGATAGGGATTAGTTTAGTTGATGTGCTCTCAGATACCGTGGATCCACCATTAAGCGATTGAGATTTCGTGGAGCCCCTAGTGTGAGAGCGAGTGAATTTAGGTTGTTTAGTTCGTAGCCTCCTTGATTTGTTGAGTGATTCCGTGGAACCACCTCGTGTAAGTGAGCGCTTTAATTCCTTGGTGCCGTGTGCGATAGTGGTTGACCTCGGAGCGGAAGATCGAAGGTGACGAGTAGGTCCTCGCGTGATCGTCATCGACTTCAGATACAAAAAAACATCTCTTTCCGTGGGTAACTTGTTTCTATCTTTTCCTTTGTGAGTGTCTAAATTTTCTCTTAGGTTAACTAGACACATTGCTGGATTTTCGCTCGAGTATTGTCAGCGAACGCTACGTCAAAAATTCCAAACGGAAACGTATTTGGTGTTTATGATTTTTGCTTTGCTGCGACAAAAGGGGACAGCACGAAAGTTGCGAATTTCGTCCCAGGATTAAGAATCGAACCATGATTTTTTTAAAGAAAATCCTTTTTAAACGAAAATAGTTTTGTTTGTGCTTTATAAAAAAAACGTTGCTTAAATTCATAAGTCAGCACAACACCCGCTCAAATTGTTTACAAAATTCATATTTCATTGCATACATTTAGGGTTTCCTAGAAAAGACGACAGACGCGCAAACTCTATGTGTCATCCTGCATCAATAACGAAGTCATGCGTCCTTCTTGTACTGCTAAATTTAAGCTCCATATACTTCATCTTTACCCTGCTCAACCTAAAACTCATCATTTCTAAAGTGTCTCGCCAAGATTCAAGTTTCGGGTTTACACCTCGTGTGTCTCATCGACCAAAACGATATCATCCGCAAACAATAAACAAGGTATTTCTTGTTGGATATGTCCGATGAGCTCATCTAAGATAATGGTGAAGAGATAAGGGTATAAAGCTGAACCTTAATGTAAGCCAACATTGATAGGAAATTCATGTGTTAACACTCTTGTTGTCCTCATCCACATCACAAATTTGTAAACATATCTTTGATTATGTCAATGTGTGATACATTTACACCTTTTTTTATAAGACTCTCCATAAGATCTCTCTTGGAACCTTATCATGCCTTCTCAAGACCTATAAACAACATATGCAAATCTTGTTTTTCTTTCTCGATAGTTGCAATGAGTCTCCTCAAGAGATGTATAGCTTTCATGATCGACCTCTCTGACATTAATCCAAATTGATTCTATGAGATGCTAGTATCTCGTCTTACTCTTTTTTTATTACTCATTCTCATAATTTCATGATACGACTCTTTAATTTAATTCCTCGGTAATTAATAATTTTTTTTACATTTTTTTTATTCTTACATAAAGGTATCAAGATACTTTCTCTTTGTTGGTCTGACATCTTTTTTTACTTCAGTACCTTATTGAAGAAACATGTAAGTCAAAAAAAAATTCTTTTCTTAGATTTTTTCATATTTCGATGTGTATATCGTCTGGCGCAACCATTTTTCAATTTTATCTTTTTTAAAACATCATTTACCTTTGATACTTGAATTTTACAATAAAATATTATGTTAGTATACTACTCTGATTTACATAACTTTTTAAATTCAGTTCATTGTCTTTTGTTTCATTATAGAGTTAATAAAATTATTTTTTTCATCATACTTTAATAGCACATCATCCGTCAAAACTGTATCTATTTCATCATTTATGCATCTAACTTAACTTAAATATCTTGTCATTCTCTCTCTAACTCGAGCAATTTTATATATGTCACGCTCTTCATCTTTGGTAATTATTCGCTTATAAAATTTTTCATAAGCTTGACTACTGGTTTTATTTACTGCATGCCTTTAAACTTTGCCAAGTTTTCAGCATTCCAACAAGTGTAGAGTGTTTTAGAGCTGATCCTTTTTGCCCTCACTTTGTCTTGCACTTTCTCTTTCCACCAGCAAATTTTTTTATTTGGGGGCGCACGGCAATTTGATTCTCCAAGTACATTTTTTCAACTTATCCTTAAATGTGAATACATAACTTTCAATGAGACACTAGAATCAACATACGGGGCATCAACTAGTTGTTTCATAATTGTTGCCTTGAAAACGACCTGTTTTTCAGCTTTAATTTACATCACCAAATTTTGCAATATTTTTTTCCTTGTCTTAAATTTATTATATTTATTTTGTGCATCCAACACCACTAACCTATGTCATTTTGTCAAACTTTCTCTTGTTATGACTTTACAATACTTACAAATCTTTTTATTCATTTTGCGAGTCATAAAATAATCAATTTGTGACTTCTTTAGTGCGTTTTTAAATGTAATTAAATATTCTTTGCTCTTCATGAAAATTGTGTTTGTCACAATTAGCTTATGTGTTATGGTAATATCTAAAATGATTCTTTCTTATTCATTTATTTCACAATACGAAAATCCTCACTAAACAACTGTATAATCCGTATTTTCCTTCCATATATTTTATTTAAGTCTCCTCTTATGAAAATTTTATCTCATTGTAGAATTTTCTTACTAAATCATTTACGTCTTCCTAAAATTGCACTTTAAAAACTTCATTTAATTCTTTTTGTGGTGCATAAGCATTAATCACATTGATGTTTTTACTTTCTATGATAAATTTAAGAGCTAAGATTCTATCACATTTTTTATTAACTCCAACAACTTCATCCCTTCAAGTAGTATCTACAATAATACATACTTCAATGTTTGTTTTATTTTTTCTTGTATACCATAATTTAAAACATGAATTGTCTAAGAATTTAACTTTCACATTCACTCATCTAGTGTTTTATAGGCATAAAATATTTATCATTTTACTAAACATCATATCCACTACTTCCATTGTTTTTCCCATTAATGTACCTATATTCTAACTTCCAAATCTAAATCGGTCACAAATCCTACGATATACTTTCCTAGGACGTCGAATATGCGGGAATTTTTGCTTATTTAACACTACACTCAAGTTCTCTTGGAGGTGCAGCAGTACTTGTCAAGACGTTGCATTCAGACCATACGAAGAGTACTCTTGCATATTTAACACTACACCCAAGTACTGGAGATGTACCGGTCTTTGCCAAGACGCCGCATTCGAACCATACGACGTGCTCTTTATAGGGAACAACCTAGCTTTTGGCACAATTTCTCAAATGATCCATATTCATAAGAGTGACTAAATTTTACGTTGATCGTCTACCTAACACAGTCATCATCATTTTTTATTCAGGCTTTGTTCGATTAATAAAAATTTGATCCCCGGTGAGGATAAAATAGAAATAATGTTGTAATGCCATCGCAAAATTTCGAAAGGTTTCAACAAAATTTTTGACAATATTGTCCAACATTTTTTTTTATGACGACCGCAAAATTTTCATACAATATTTTGATATATTTGATATTAATACAGCTAGGTAAATATGGTCTGAGTAATCGGGCAGAAATTTTCCTGATGGGTCATGAGGTTTGAGTATTAAGCTTGATATCATGGCATCATGATAAATTATGTTGTAACTTGGCTGGATTTATCAATTGCAGGATACAAGGTGGCTGGATCATAATATATGTGCAGGATATTAAAATTAAATGACAGTTTAGATTATGATTCAAGGTTATTGATTCATTTTTAGCTTTTTTTTTTTTGCCCCTCTTTGGAGGGTTCTAGATGGGCTTAAGAAAGAGTATAGATGGATATTTGCATTATTATTACACTTAAGTAACTCTCTTCCACGAGAAAACGAGAAGTGTATGCGCCTTGCTACTCCCGAGCCGCATGCCCTCTTTCTCTCTCGCTCTTGCCTGGGATTCCCTGCTGAAGTTTTGAACAAGAATTTATGGTTTGATTCTTCTCTCCTTCGACTGAGCCAACTCTTCTTTCCCCTCGACGATGGTGGAAGCCTTAGTTCATTTCCGATTGAGTATCGTTGCTCTGGCTCTCTGCAAATTTGGGATTGTGGGGACCGATAAGCTTACAATTCTTCTTCTCTTTCTCCATTCACTGCAAGCATCTCTTCCTTTTTATTAGGATGTCGTTGAAAGATAGATGTGACAATGATCCGAAGAATGATAAGAAAAAGGAAAAGATAACGGTGAGTTTTTAACTCTTTAATGTATGTTTTGTTTTCCGCTTATTTTTAAACATTACATGCGCAAGTATTTATTTTCTAAATGTGCATACATATAATTTCATTGAAATTGAATAAATTTGCTATTTTAGGTCACTGATATAAATAATCGCTAAAGATGGTTGTTACGGACTTGCACGACGACGAAACGTCGTGGCGGGTCTAAACGCGGAGGAAAACGACGACGGGTCTGTTTGGAGGAGGAGAGACCGAAGGCGCGACGCCGGCGTGATTATTTTATTTATTTCGCACTCTGTATTTCATATTATGTTGTGTCCACATTTATTTTACTCGCACTTGCTAATCACACCCCGCGCCTATAAGGGGTGAGTTTTTGCCTCTTTAATGTATGTTTTATTTTCCGCTTATTTTTAATCATTACATGCGCAACTACTTATTTTCATACTGAAATTATTTTCTAAATGTGCATACATATAATTTCATTGAAATTGAATAAATTTGTTGTTTTAGGTCATTGTTGCACTCTGTATTTCATATTATGTTATGTACACATTTATTTTACTCCCACATGTTATTCGCAGTCGCGCCTATAAGGGGTGGAGTTGTACTCCTTTTTTATCATGCTTGGAGGAATGAAAATTAGAGCTCCTCCATAAAATTTCCACTCAACTCTAATCCTCTTCTTCTCCCTCATCTCTGTCGGCCCTCCTTGCTGAGTTCCTCTCTGATATCATATCAATTTGGTCTGGCCTGCCTCACCGCCCGTCAACTCGTCATTGGAGCTCGTGATCGTCTGCAACTGTGTTTCCGCGATCGATTCCGTGTCGTTTCTACACGTCCACTGCAGCGCTAGATCCGTTTTCCGCCTGGCGCTGATTCCCCGTCTGTTTCCATGCTCGTTTACGCACTGCACCGTCCGCCTGCTATTGCGCCAGACGGTCGCTTCCGCAAATCATTCAACCTGTTCTCCCGATCCGCCCCCGTTCTCCCGATCCGTCTGTTTCGTGTCGTTCTCTCGATCCACCTGCTGCAGCGTCGTTCCGCGTCGACCGATCTTTCCAATCCTTCGATCGGCCGCAAAACCTTTGTTTCTGTCATTCCACACTAGATCCGCCAGACGGTCGCTTCCGCAAATCATTCAACCTGTTCTCCCGATCCGCCCCCGTTCTCCCGATCCGCCTGTTTCGTGTCGTTCTCCCGATCCACCTGCTGCAGCGTCGCTCCGCGTCGACCGATCTTTCCAATCCTTCGATCGGCCGCAAAACCTTCGTTTCTGTCATTCCACACTAGATCCGCCTTCTACGGCCTCCGTCCAACATCTCCAGCCGGCTCCCACCACTCGCTCCTTCGGCGACTATGCACCAAATATCGCCGTTGAAGCTCTTACGCATTGAGTTGAGGCTCAAGAGCAACTTGTCACCTCCACGAATGCCTCTTTTCTTGCCCTCCACTCCAAGATTGACTCCCTCCAGGCGTTTACCACTGTCGTGCCCGCCGCGTCTAGCTCCAGCTCGACAACGGACGGTGGCTCCCTCCTCGGCATCGGGTCGCCAACTGTTTCCCTCAGACACCATCCTCCGGCCATTCAAGTCGATCCGCCATCTTCCTTGATATTCTCTCTTTTGTCGGTGTAGATCAGATGGGATGGATCGCCAAGGCGGAGCAATTTTTCGACCTCAATTACACGCCAGAGCACGATGATGTGTCTATCGTTGTGGTTGGCCTGGAGGTTCGACCCTCCGCTTGGCTCGGTGGCTCCGCCAATCCAACCCGAGCCTCTCCTGGCCCGAGCTCAAACAGGAGATGATTCGGCGGTACGACAACCGCTACTCTGGCTCTTCCGCTATTGAGCGGCTATGCGGCGTCCTCCAGATAGCCGACCTAGACGACTACATTGATAAGTTTGTAGTCGTGGTCACTCGTGTCCCAGGTTTGCCACACGACCATTATAGGGGCTTCTTCATGCAGGGGCTACTGTCTCACATCCGCTCCGGGCTCCGCACGCACCATCTCTGCACAGTCTATGACGCCCTTGACATGGCGCATCTGGTGGAGGTTGACCCCGCCCGCAGGGAGCCTACACCTGCAGCCAGTCACCACCCGCCTCGGCCTCCCTGGAGGCCCCTCCTTCGACAGCCCCGCAGTGGCCGCCCCCTAGGGGAGACCGACCTGGATGCCCGGTGGTTCCCGGCGCATCTCCAACAGTACCTACAATAAATGTTGCAGCAAGGGCCTATGTTTTCAGTGTTGGTAGCCCTACTTTCCGACGCATGTGTGCTCCATCAAGGAGTTCCACACCATCACCGGTGATTTCGACCCGGAGGTCACCTTGGAGAACTTCGAGGCCCTAGAGTTATCCGAGGGCGATGGCGCGGTGGACACCGCCTCGCCTACTTTTCACCACTTAAAGCTACTTTGTTTCTCGGTGGGCAGCATTTCGAGGCCGCAGACCATGAAGTTGGCGGGCACGTTGTGTGATCATTTCATTGTGTTCATGGTGGACAGTGATGCGAGCCACAGCTTCCTCTCAGCTCAGTTGGCGCAACAGCTTCACCTTCCTTTGGTTCCTTCCCCTAACTTTACAGTCTGTCTAAGTGATGGGCGGCGTCGCCCGACCCACGGGTACTGCACCACTCTCTCCCTGATGGCGGGGCCCTGCCCGGTGACCGCAAACTTCGACATCTTCGGGATCGGCGGTATTGACGTCATTCTGGGCGTAGCTTGGCTCCACACGCTTGGCGAAGTGCGAGTCAACTGGGAGAGTATGACAATGCAGTTCCTACATGAGGGCCAGACGTGCCACCTGGAGGGCGACTCCGCTCTGCTTCGCTCCACGATCTCAGCCCTTGCGATTCAGCGAACCGCCGACGTCGACTTTTCAGCATGACTTTTGTCGCTCTCTGGTCCGGCGTCGTTGCCTCCTACACACCCGGCCGACCTTCAGGCATTAATCGCCGAGTTCGGAGACATTTTTGAGGCCTCGGTCGGCCTTCCGCTGGCTTTCCCAACGGATCACGACATTCCCCTTCAGCCCGGGACTGCGGCGGTGTCGGTCCGCCCTTATCGCTACAGCCATGTGCAGAAGGACGAGATCGAGCGGCTGGTCCATGAGATGTTGATGGGGGCCTCATCCGCCCTAGGGTGAGCCCATTATCTAGCCTGGTCCTCCTGGTCCGAAAGAAGGACGGTAGTTAGCGTTTTGCGTGGACTACCGGGAGCTCAACAAAGTCACAATTTTGGACATGTACCCGATCCCAGTTATTCAGGAGCTTCTGGACAAGCTCAAAGGCGCCATATTCTTCACCAAGATGGACCTCTGAGCGGGCTATCACCAAATCCAGGTACGACCCGAGGACATTCCTAAGACCGTCTTCCGGACGCACAACAGTCACTACAAGTTCTTGGTCATGAATTTCGACCTGACCAACTCACCAGCCACCTTCCAAGCGACAAGAACGACATTTTTGGGGCAGTACTTCGACGACACGTTCTCGTTTTTTATGACATTTTGGTGCACAATTCTTTCTGGCATGATCACCTTCAGCACGTTCGCCTCACTATGACTACCATCTGGCGCTATCGCCTCAAGCTCCATCCGAAGAAGTGCTCCTTTGGGGAGCGGAAGTAAGCTATCTCGGTCACACCATCTCGGCCCGGAGGGTCTCCATGGACGAGGAGAAGATCGTGGCGGTCATTCATTAGCCCACTCCCGCAGGACGTCCGGGGATTCCTCGGCTTGACGAGATACTACCTTCGCTTCATCCAAGGGTACGGAGCTCTAGCTCGGCCACTTACGCAGCTCCTGAAGAAGTTAGAGGAGAGTCCTTTTCAGTGGATGGCCGTCGCCGCCACCGCCCTTCAGCAGGCCCTAGTCCGTGGGCCGATGCTGGCCATGCCAGATTTCTCTCTGTCATTCCTAGTGGAGTGTGACGCATCGGGCTCTGGGGTAGGAGTCGTACTCATGCAGGTCGGACGGCCAATAGCTTACTTCAGCCGCGCTTTCTCCAACACTGTTCGCAGCCACTCCATGTATGAGAACGAGCTCATGTGCCTCCTTCACGCCGTTCAGCATTGGCATCCATGTCTGCTGGATTGACCCTTCATGGTCCGCACCGACCACCGCGGCCTCCGCTAACTCCTCCAGCAGAAGATCGCAACGCCCGCCCAGCAGGTGTGGGTGGCCAAACTCCTGGGCTATGACTTCACCATCGAATTCTGCCCGGAAAGGGAAAACCGGGCGGCTGATGCCCTCTCTCGGCAGAACCAATCACCAAAGCTCGCGGCTATCACTGCCGGTGTGGGAAGACGCGACGACCATCCAGCACGAGGTCGAGGTCGACCCTGTTTTATCTAGGATCCGTACGACGTCGTCGTGGACGCCTCCGCCTGCCCACCATACTCGCTTGTAGGGGGCCGCATATTCTTTAAGGGTCGCCTTGATCTAACACCCTCTTCTCTGAGCATTCCCGGCCTCCTCGACGAGTTTCATATTATGCCCTCCGGAAGGCACGTCGGGGCTTTTTGTGCCTACCGCCGTTTGGCGGCCTCTCTCTACTGGTCCAACATGTTCTGATAGGTTAAGGCATTTGTGGCCGCCTGTTTGGTCTGCCAAAAGACCAAGTACGAGGCAGCATTTCCAGACGGCATCCTTCAGCCTCTTCTCATTCAGGACCACGTTTGGGAGGACGTTGTCATGGACTTCATTACTCGGCTACCGCGCTCCCAGGAATTCAATTGTATCTTGGTCGTGGTGGACAGACTGTTCAAATACAGTCATTCCATTCCCATTCATCACCCCTACACCGCCGCCACAGTCGTGGACAGTTTCATTAGCGGTGGCATCCGCCTTCATGGGTTTCCTCGGCCGATCATGAGCGATTGTGATCCATTTTTCTTGAGCACCTTCTGGACCACACTTTTTCGACTACAGGGGACTCGCCTTCGCATGAGCACTGCTTATCACCCGCAGACGGATGGCCAGTCCGAGATCCTCAACCGCTGTTTGGAGATGTACCTTCGCTGCTTCGTGGGGGAGCAACCCTGCGGATGGGCCGAGTGGCTCTGTTGGGCCAAGTGGCTCCTCCAATACTGCCTACCACAACGCAGTAGGTACCACCCTATTTGAAGCTATCTTTGGCAGCCTGCCATCCTCCATTCTCCGTCATTTGCCGGTAGAGTGCCAGGATGAGAGTTTGGCCACCGCTCTGTAGGACCGTGGCACCATCCTGAATCACCTGAAGCATCACCACCTACGGGCCCAACAGAAGATGTCCTCCTTTGCAAACAGGAAGCGGGACGACCTTTCCTTCCAGCTGGGGGCGAAGGTGTTCATCAAATTGCACCCATACTGTCAGTTATCTGTGGCCCGAAGGCCCTGCCCGAAGTTAGCCACAGGGTTCTTTGGCCCATTTGAGGTACTAGCGCGTATCGGTGAGATCGCCTACGCCTCCCTGCCGAGAGCCGCATACGCTCGGTCTTCCACGTTTCTCAGTTGTGTCGTGTGATGGGAAACCACGCCACCACGGACCATATTCCAGCCGACATTGATCTCGCCTGCGAGATACTGTACTACCCGACGAAGATACTCGGCCGTCGTTGCCCTCTGCCTGGAGACCCCACTTCGGAGGAAATTTTGGTTGCTTGGACAAATCACCCAGATTTTGATGTTACATGGCTCCCTCGGGATGAATTCTATCGCCAGTTCGCTGACTACTGCATTGAGCACAAGGCACATTTTCCAAACAGTAGTATTGTTACGGACTTGCATGACGACGAGACGTCGCGGGGGAAGACGACGATGAGACGTCGTAGGGTAAGACGACGACGGGTCCGTCTGGAGGAGGAGAGACGGAAGACGCGATGCCTGTGTGACTATTTTATTTATTTTGCACTCTGTATTTCATATTATGTTGTGTACGCATTTATGTTACTAGCATTTACTATTCGCACCCCGCGCCTATAAGGCATGGAGTTGTTCTCCTTTTTGATTATACTTGGATGAATGAAAATTAGGGTTGCTCCCAAAGATTTTCTCTCAACCCAAATCTTATTCTTCTCCCTCACCTCCGTAAGCCCTCCTCCTCGTCGGGTTCCACTCCGGGATCGTATCAATGGCTAACAATGATTTAGAAAGCGATTAATATTCTGAGAGAAATTTTAATTAATCAACACCCTATGTTAAATAAGAACATAACACAGACTAAGAAAAATATGAAACGGAATGCATTGATGCATAGATAATGTTAAAGGTTGTTTATGTACTATTTTCCAATTCAATAGGGCCAAAAGGATGCTTGCTAGATCACATTGAATTGGACTTCACAATGAATTGGACTTCAGGGGGCCTAAAAGCCAAAAGTGTGTTTGATCATTCTGGAGTAGATAGGATGACTAATCCAATAAGAATAAAAGGACTTATGTGTATTGAATCGCACTGGATTAGATATGTTGACCAATCCAAGGGGTTGAAAGTCTGAAGAATGTTTGATCGTGCTGGATTGGTAGATGATGACCATGAGGGGTCGGGCCCAAAGAATGATGACTGATACGGCTACTCCTAGCAATACCTCCAGACTGAAAATGATGAAATGAATAAAAACGATATTGCTTATACGGTTTATAGTGCTTGCATACATAATAGTATATTACTTCTTACTATTATTTATGACACATGCTTAAAAACTTCCACATTAGCATTGATTACTAATGCTTACTGATGATTGTTTGTTGTAAATTATTATATGCATATTGTTACTAATCCTTTGTGCTTGCATGTACAGCGGTTAAAGAGCTAAAATTCTCACTTAGCCTAAGAATTTTCGACATCATACCATGTGTTTAAGCTATTCCTCCATTTAATAAACTCATATAATATTAAAAAAACACTCAGCAAAATCTCCTCCAACAAGACAAACAATAACTTCAAAGAACTATTTGTTTCCTACATCTACACCTTCACTCACTAATTTGCTTCGCTATAGTAGATTCTGGACTTGATGACAAACAATTTGTAGCATCAATTTCTCCACTCAAACCAACCTCAAAAATCAAACTTCTACATCATGTTACAAAAAGGAAGAGAGATATGTGAATAAGAGAGGAATTAAGCAGGGTGCACAAATGAGAGAGCTAAATAAGTTAAGCAAAAGTCCTAATTTCTCTTTAAATAATAAATTTCATACATATTTATAGAAATATTTGTAACTTTTATTAACCATTTCCTACCATTACTCCATCAACACCTATCATTACTCCATTAACTTCTGCATCTAATCTACGAATCCCTACCATCCACGATTGTTGGTTGTTTCACCTTCCTATTTCGAAGATTGTTCTTCTCCTTCATCCTCTACTAGATTTGTCTCAGGCACCTTCCACCTTTAATCATTCCCAGCTAGCGTTTGCATAGGGGCATCTCCTTTCTACTGTGACGTAGTGATTTGCTGAGCATACAAGTTTAGATAAACTAGAAAGAAAACACGAAACAGAAAACCAGTTTATGACAACTTATCTTTCTAATCGAATAATTTAACATAACTAAAACATTATTGCCCTTCAAAAAATAATCAAACGTATTCGTAGTTCAAGAATGCTTTTTTAAGTAAAACTTGATTTCTGAGACACTGCTCAAAACTGGATCAAGAGGAATTTACATTGAGGAATGGGAAGCAAACCTTGTCACCGGGAGGATGCTCCCGTCCTATGTCCCTAAAGCTCCGCCTCTATTTCCGTTTTCCAGCAGATATAATTACAATAACGGAGAGATTAGGACAATGATATGCGCAGTAGGGCATAAGAGAGTCGGAGATAGAATGTGAAAGATAGAGAGAAGTGAAATGCTCTACCGGCAGATGGCGAATGCGGTGGAAGGGCTCGGCGAGTGAAGGGCTATCAACGTCGGGATGCGGGGTGAAAAGAGACATGAGAGCGAGGAGGAGGAGTAGGAGGAAGGCAACGATGAAGATGGTGGATTTTTTGGGTATCCATAGTACCACTCTGTGACGCCGCCGCTGGAAAGCCATGGTCCGTCGCCGCGATGGCGGTAGAGATGGTGGAGGCGGAGGCAGTTAGGACAGAGCGACGGCGTCCTCGCTCTAGGTGTTCTCCCGGATAAAGATCCGAGCATCGCGAGACATGGGTAAACTTTTGAGCTCTGTTCTCCTCCGAACAGCTGAGCGGGTCGGGGAATGGCCGGAAGAGGAGAGAATACGGTGATACTTTGCTCGAGATTCGGGAGTGGTTGAGCCGAAATTTTTTGGTCCGGGCCCGACGATTTTTTTTTTTTTTTTTTTTTGCTTTCTATATCTATATCTATACTATTGTATAAAAAAATTGGTAAATGTTAGGTGCAAATCAATTTTTGATATGTGCAAACCAATTCTACGTGCAGATCATAAAATTATATGTGCAGCTCAAATTATTATGTGCTAACCATTTTTTTTTCAAAAATCTTAACATCTCATTGAATCATCAACAATAAAACAACATTTCATAACAAACAAGAGATTTACTGAACCAGAAATCTAAACTGGAACAACAAATAGATCAACAATAAAACAACATTTCATAACAAACAACATTTCTCAAACACAGCAATGAAGATTAGAAGTATTGGATTCACACCAAAGAAACACGAGATTTACTCCTCCTTTGACCCTGCAAAATTCCAACAAGATGACAACTGTATGCTCCTTCCCTCAGCACCACGACCGGAAGAAATGGTGGAATGCTACCTGGAAATCTTCATTGATCGAGAGTGAGAAGCGAGAAGAACTTAGGAAGCCGCGAAACCTGTGGACAAAAAAAATCAGAGTGGGAGCATGTAAGATCCTACAAAAAATAGTAAATATTGACGAATAAGAGAAGAACTGATTGTTGTCTAAGAAGAGAAATGTTTACCTAGATGTAGTCATAGGAGAGGAGCACACATTGGCTGGAAAATCTCACACCGGAGAAACAAAGGAAGAGGGTGTCATTGTGTCGGGATGGAGGCGCTGTCGGCGGAAGGAGACAGAGCTTGCGGTTTGGAGGGCGAGTACGGCGAAACCCGTGAAATCGGGGAACCAGAGAAACCGGCGATAGCTCGGCTGATGAGGCGCCAGGCAGAGGAGGCGTCGTGCGGAACGGGCGGAGGAGGCGTCGTGCGGAACGGGTGGAGGAGGCATCGTGCGGAAAAACCAAAACCATAATATCGTGATAGCCGAAAGAGGGCGAGATTGGTTTGCCCGGATCGGTTTTTAGGGAAGTGAAATGAATAGATTTTATTTAAAATTTTGGTTTGCACCTATCCTATTTCAGTTTGCACATAACAACCGCCAAAAAATTTCTCTTTGCTGCAACATTCATAAAACCTAATATACCTTCAATCTTTTTACTTTAAGACTAAGGGCCTGTTTGGCTAAGCTGTGGCGGTGCAGCAAGCAGTGGTGAGAAACGGTGGTGCAGAAATCAGCTGTTTTGCAGTGGTGGAAAAATTTATGAAATTGTTTGGAAAACTGTGTTTGCAGTGCTGTGTGAAACAGTAGTGCAGAATTAAACAGAGATAGTAATAATTAAACAACCCGTAGAATTTACGAAATCTAAAAATAAACAAACAATTTGCTCGACATTAATTTTATTTAATTATAAAAGTAAATATATTAATATTGATAAGTTTCCCCAAAATATGTTCGGACGAGCCATAGATTGTTCTCCCGATCTTGTCCGGCTCGGCGCTACAATTCCTAACGGACGTCAAGATGCACGTATGCGCACTCGATTCACTTAAGACGCACGTATTTTCTTATTCTTTTTATTTTTAAATGTAAAAATAAAAAGCTCTGGAGCCGGCTCGTGAGTTCATGAACAAGACCAGATGAGTTCGAGCTCGGCTCGTAATCGAGCTCGACTCGTAATCGAGCTCGACTCATAATTATAAATTTATGTATATAAATATTAATTATGTAATTATAAGTTTATATATATATATATTATATAATATTTATTTTCTATATATTTAATATTTTGTATTTTATTAATTATAAAATATTTTATAATTAATATATTATATAATACAATATTTAATATTATATAATACTTAATATTATATAATATATATTTTTTAAACAGCGTTGCAGCCTTGTTTTCAGGGCTGCAGCGCTGCCCCTGCCGCGGGTGCCCACCCGCGGCAGGAAATGGCGGTGGCAAGGCTGCCACCGCCGGTGTGTGTTTTTTTGTTTGGCGGAGCCGCATGGAAATCGGCTGTATGCCGCTGCTGTGCCGCTCTGCCAAACAGACCCTAACATAAATTCAAAAAATATTCAAATACATTTAAAAATAAAAGTTACTTATGTAATTGCACCCGAAAGTCACCTCCAAAATAAAGCTGATAGCAGACAATTATGAGGCACAACGTCAAAAAAACATTATGTCAACTGCTCCCATTACACCCTATCAGCTGTCAGTTGCTCTCATTACTTCCTCCGCCAATCACGTTCTCTCCCGGACAGATGACATCCAAAAAATATTTTTTTTTACTTCATTCTTTTGGATTTCGCTATAAATATATATAATATAAAGACTAAGTACAACCTTTTTATTTTATTTACTTCACTATTCAGATTAAATCCTTTGTATTTTAAGACTAGCATATAAATTTATATTTATATTACGAGTGGCTGACACGGGGCTCCTCCCCTACGGCCAGGCACGACAGTACCCGGCCAGCGACGGCGGGCCGCCCGCCCCGACTCGATGCTCTCGAGCGGCCTTCGGCCGCATCCAGGAAATGGATGGGGCGAAACCCGACTGGCGACGACGGGTTTCGCCCGCTCATCAAGACGAGTTTCGCCCGCAACATATACATATGAGTACTCAAAATGATCGTAAAAAAATATACATAAATATTACAATTTTTATTTTTAAAAACAATATACGTCTTGACTTAAAAATATTAATTTTGACATTAATAAAGTTGATTGATTTAATGTCACCACCTCAAAAATATCACTGATATGCCTAATGACAACCTTTCTTGAATAGACCGCTGACATGCCTAATGACAACCTACCATAGTAGGTGTAGGGCTCTACTAATTTTTTTTTTGAATTTAAATGGATTTTCATCATTACTTCGAATTTTTTGATAGTATAATTACTTGAATGGACATTGTATTTTAATTTCCTTGTAATACATTGTAATATATGTCAAGTTATTAAAATTTAAAAATGAGGGCATAATTGATATTTTTGAATGTTTCACCAAAGACAAATTTTCGCTTATAATTGTGAAAGATATAAATATATATAATATATATTTATATATTATATATATTTATAATATATTATATAAATATATGCTATATCATATTATATTTTCTTTAACTTTTTGAAATAAAAATGTAATTTTCCAAACTATATATATATATATAAGTGACAGGCACGGGCCTCCGGCCCTCGTGCCCCGCGCGACAGTGCCCAATCGCGGCGGCGGGCTTCGCCCGCACCCGGCGGGCTTCGCACCTATGTAATATGATATAGTATATATTTATATAATATATTATAAATATATATATTATATAAATATATATTATATATATTTATATAATATAAATATATATACATATGTTAGTCTTAAAATAAAAAGGATGTAATCTGAATAGTGAAGCAAAAAAAATAAAAATGATGCACTTAGTTTTTATATTATATATATTTATAGCGAAATCCAAAAGAGTGAAACAAAAAAAATGTTTTTTGGATGTCATCTGTCCGGGAGAGAACGTGATTGACAGAGGAAGTAATGAGAGCCACTGACAGCTGGTAGGGTGTAATGAGAGCAGTTGACATGATGTTTTTTGGATGTTGTGCCTCATAATTGCTTGCTATCAGCTTTATTTTGGAGGTGACTTTATGGTGCAATTACATAAGTAACCTTTACTTTCAAATGTAGTTGAATATTTCTTGAATTTATGTTAGTCTTAAAGTAAAAAAGATTGAGGGTATATTAGGCTTTATGAATGTTGCACCAAAGAGAAGTTTTTTTTTTACGATTGGGTATTGTCGCACGGGGCACGAAGGTCGGAGGCCCGTGTCTGTCACTCGTATATATATATAGTTTGGAAAATTACATTTTTATTTCAAAAATTAAAGAAAATATATGAAAGAATAGATTACAAGTTTTTTAAAATTATAAATTTATTTAAATTATATATATTAAGTCAAACAATAAATGAACAAAAAATTATATATATTTTTAAAAGTTTTATTTAAACTATAAGTATTAATGAAAAGAATAAAAAATAATCTCGAATATAACAGAAAATAAATTAGAGATTACATTTTTATCTCTGTTATTAGAGAGAATGACTGAAAGATTCAGATATTATAGAAAATAGATGATATATTTTTAACTCAGATAATATGAGAAATAAATAAATCTATGTTACAAAAATAAATAAATCTTGAATATTATAGTACATAAAATAATTTATGTGAGTGCTTAAAATAAATAAATATATGTTATTATAAGTTTTATTTAAATTG
Organism: Platanthera guangdongensis; assembly: GCA_039583875.1. NCBI lineage: Eukaryota > Viridiplantae > Streptophyta > Magnoliopsida > Asparagales > Orchidaceae > Platanthera > Platanthera guangdongensis. The sequence continues at coordinate 182,132,680 of CM077159.1, forward strand.
TATGTATTAACATTAACTTAATGAATACTCATTTCACTCAAATGAAAAAAAAAATTAATCTCAAATATTTCAGAAAATAAATGAGAAATTACATTTTATCTGAGATATTATAAAATATTTGTGAGAGATTATATTTTTATCTCAGATATTACAGAAATAACAGAGATAATAATTACACGCAAATAGTTGAGATATTAAAATTTTCTTTGAGACATCACATCAATTCAAGATATTTTTATTCTAATTTTCGAAACATTATCGTAACTTTATTTATTTAAATAACTGGCATAAAGGCGTCCCAAACAAAAAAAGGAAGGAAAACTGAGGACATACGTCCAAATCACCCAGGCCTCGGACGATGATGTCCGCCCGGGGCCCAGACCAAAAAACTTCACCCTTGGATGCCCCATAAAGCCTTGTTTGAATTTTCGATAAGGCCTCGTTTCCGGTCATCATTACTTCATTAGGGCTCTCTTTGGGGCGAAAATCGATGTGTGCATAAATATATTGGGGCACACCTTCTCTCTTTCTTTTTCTTTGTTCGCCCCTTTTTGCCGCAATACTGTCGGGTCGCCAGGTGCCCGCGAAGATCGTCATTCTCAACTTTCACTGTTTTTCCACGTCATTGTCCAGTTGCAGGTGTTCTGCCTCCCCATTGCCTAGTTGCAGGTATTCCGCTGTTGTTCTCCCCCGCCATTGTCAAGCTGGGAAACTCCACACCCTAGCCTGTCCATCAACTGAACATATTGATGGCAAAAAACAACAAGGAATCTGAGCTGTGTATGAATTGGCATAAATTAGACTGTATAACTACCCCCAAAAAAACTGTATGAGAAGAAATAGAAATGCGAATGTAAAACTGTTAAAAAATGATATTCATAAAAACAAGCAAAAATCCAACTGTAAAATTATCCCAAAAGGAACTATATAAGAAGATACAAAAATCACATTGAAAAAAAACTCAAAAATGAACTTTATAGAAACCAGCAAAAATCCGACTATAAAACCATAGAAAATTTTAATTGTATAATTGTAAAACTTTTTTAAAACTTTAATCACAAAGGATGCAGGAGACATCGGTGAAGAGGAAGCTGCGACACTGGGCGAAGTCGGGAGAAAATTTTTGAATTCAGAAATAAACTAGCGAGTCCCAATCTATTTATACACGCACCGAAAATTCCACCTCTTTGAGAGGCAACTTTTGTGTCCAAGGCCCAGTTATAACTAGGGAGGAGGAGCATCATTCCCTTTTATCGGGATTATCGCCCACTAAATCCAATACATCCATCTAAAATTCACTTTACATGTGGTGTGTCATAACTAGTCTAATTTTCACTCTCTTCCCGGACACAAAAATTTTTGCTCTTTGGGAGCCCGTTTTGACTTCATTACATTCTAAATGGATTGGAGGACAGGTGTTTGGCAACATAAAAAGTGCTGCAATTTTAAAATGATAGGTTTAATGTGAAGGGTTAATCGCTCAAAGTATTCTATCATACACTGTCTAAGTATGGAATAGGGTATATATAGTACTTCCAGCTTAGGGCCAAACCCTAGAATGACACGAGACCCGTTAACCTATTCGAGTCGGCCTCGACACGTGCGGACATATAACAAAATAACCTAACAATCTCCTCCTATGTCCGCCGTGAACCCAGACTACGAATAGAGGGTGGTTTGTGCAAAGTTCAACCAACTGTGAATCATACACAACCGTGTCCTGCACCTGTTACAAACAAAAATTAGACTTAAGCACAGAATAGTATGCACGCATAAGTAAAACGAAACTCAGCTGCAACACAAAATAGTCTCAGGTACAACAAGACACAGACCCAAAAACGTCTGGTGTCCCAAACAAACAGAGAGCTAATAGTCCAATCAAACAGTGCATAAAATAAGAGCTAAACAATGCTCTGAACAGAAGTAGCAAAAGATAAACTACAAATACTCTAAAACTCATCATCCAGAAGATCATCCTGATCTGGATCCCAATCAACAAGTGCTCCTCCTATCCCAGCAACTCCTGTAATTTCAACAGAGAATTTCATTTCAGAATAAATTCTATCTTTTGCAAATTTGCAAATATCTAGTTCTTACAAAAAGAGAACTTAGTATTAAAATATTTTAACTTGGCTGGGAGGACACGTTCATAGAGTATTATAGTTTTACCTCAGAACCTGATATCTGTTTCAACTGAAACAATTTCAGACTTCTGGACACCGCAGCTATATATGTGATCCTATATGGAATGTCACGGTTACTGCCCTTCTAAAGTTAATTGGAACTCATCAAGTTTGGAATGGAACCAATCTCCAGAAAAAGAGACAAGACCAAGTCAGATTGTGTTATCAAGTTTGGAATAACACTCTCCTCCAAGGCAAAAGCTGAATCCAGGTGAAGTTGTTAACATCAAGTTTGGAATGAAACAACTTACCAGATCCGAGCTCAGCAACCAAGAGCATCAACTGAACACAACATGCTTGCTTGACAAAGGAAATCGGAATAATCAAAACTTCCGGACAAAGGCTGAACTGAATCACCTATCGCTGAACTAAGGCCGAACTAAATCGCCTTTAGTCTCATTTCCCCCACAGTTTTGATTAGACGGTCTTTTGGCATTCCTTTCGTCAATGGATCAGCCAGGTTATCCTTTGAACGTACATCGATCAAAGTGATGATTCCTTGTTCTTTCAGATAATTCAACAAGGCATGTCTCAGTCGTACATGTCTTCTCTTAGTATTATAGAGGGTATTCTTAACGACTTGAACTGCTGCTTGATTATCGCAATACAAGCTTAATGAGTTGACTTGTAACTTAGACAAGGGAATGTCTAAAATCAACTTCTTGATCCAATCTGCCTCTTCACCGGCCAAGGCTAAGGCAAACAACTCGGCTTCCATAGACGACAATGCTATACAGGTCTGTCTTTTGGATTTCCAAGTAATAGCAGCTCCACCCAAAGTGAATATATATCCACTGGTGGACTTGCTGTTCCCGACTTCTAAACACCATGACGCATCAGAATGTCCCTCCACAGAAGGTGGGTAACCAGTGTAGCACAGAGCATGATCTTTAGTACCTTTCAGGTACCTCAGCAGCCTATCTAGGGCTTCCCAATGCTCTTTGCCTGGATTACTGGTGAAACGACTCAGTATGCTAATCGAAAAAGCAATATCTGGTCTAGTACAACTTGTGGCATATATGAGACTACCAATTATTTTGGAATATTTGACTTGATCAATGCTGGTCTCTACGTTAGGACTCAACTTCGCATTATGATCAAATGGCGTCTCTATCGGCCTACAGTTATCATATCCCCAAGTAGAAAGAAGTTGCTCAATATAATGAGCCTGACTAAGAGTAACTCGACCCTTGTCAACTCTAACTTTCATACCTAATAGGGTATCCACAGGACCAAGGTCCTTCATATCAAAAACTTCTGCCAGAGTGGATTTAATATCCCTAACTACAGCGAGATTAGACCCCAAAATCAACATGTCATCTACATATAAGCATATGATGACTGTCAGATTCGACAATGAGCGGTGATAAAGGCATTTATCTGAGAGACTGGACTGAAATCCGAGGCTCTTTACCACCTGGTCAAACTTCATGTGCCACATCTTAGGCGCTTATTTAAGCCCATAGATTGATTTATCTAATTTGCACACTTTATCTTTTAGATCTTTCTGCACATAACCTTCAGGTTGTGTTATGTAGATCTCTTCACCAAGCTCTCCATTTAAGAAGGCTGTTTTCACATCCATCTGATGAACTATAAAGTTCTCGATAGACTCTAAGGCCAAAAGAATCCTGATAGTCGACAGGTGACACACATGTGAATAAACATCAAAGTAGTCTATTCCCCCCTGTTGTTTATAATCTTTAGCTACGAGACGCGCTTTATACCTGGCTATAGACCCATCACTATGTAGTTTCTTCTTCAGAACCCACTTGCATCCTAGGACTTTAGCACCTTTCGGCAAGTCAACTAGATGCCAAGTATTGTTATGCAACAGCGAGTCCATCTCATCATCAATGGCTTCTGCCCACATCAACGAATCTCTAGATCTCATTGCCTCCTGGTAGGAGAATGGATCATTCTCTAAGTGGTAGGTGACGAAATTCTCACCAAAGTTCTTAGGGATTCTCTCTCTTGTAGATGCTCTAAGTGGAACAGTTTCCACCTCTATAGGTTGGGGAGCAGTGCCAGAAGGGCTAGCTACAGGTTCTACGATAGATTCTGAAATCATATCATTAAACTCGGAAACAGACAAACCATGATCCTTGACAAATTTATCTTCAAAGAATATGGCATCTCTAGACTCTATCACGATATTTGTGGATAGATCGAAAAATCTGTCGGTTGCACTATCTTCTGCACTGCCTAAATAGACGCATGTTGTCGTCCTAGGTCTCACCTTAGGCCTCTTAAGGTCTTGTAATCGCACATATGCGATACAGCCCCAAGTCTTTAGAGTATCGTATCTACAAGGATGACCGTGCCACAGCTCATACGGGGTAGCAGTGAGCTGAGAATGAGGCACTCTATTCAGAATGTGATTTGCAGCACGAACTGCTTCTCCCCAAAAGGAATTAGGCATGTCAGCTGTTAGGAGCATAGAGTTTAACATTTCTGTCAAAGTTTTATTCTTACGCTCGGCAACACCATTTGACTGGGGTGAGTAAGGAGCTGTGGTTTCAAGAATTATTCCCTCAGAGGCGCAAAATTCCTTGAACCCAGAAACAGTATATTCTCCTCCTCGATCACTTCTAAATCTCTTAATTTTCAGGTTCAACTGATTTTCTACTCGAGACTTAAAGGTCCTAAACGTCTCAAAGGCTTCGTCTTTCGATTTCAACAGATACACATGACAATATCTTGAAAAATCGTCTATAAATGTAATCAGATACTTCCTTCCCCCTCTAGGGACGTGGCTACGAAAATCACAGAGGTCTGAATGTATCAACTCAAGAAGTTTCGTGCTCCTAGAAACCGATTTGAACGGCTTTCTAGTGATTTTGGTTTGAGCACACACCTCGCACTTGTCAAATCGAATCGACAGATCTAAGGGAATATTATGACTCTTCGCTAGATCTAGCATTTTCCTATAGTTCACGTGTCCAAGTCTGTTATATAACAACTTAGGATCAATAAAGTTCGAACTTATTTGGTTAATGCTATCGTTGTTTAAGCTAAGTCTATACATTCCGTTGATCAGGTACGCACACCCAAAATAATGTGAATTTACCGTTAAGATCATTCTACCGTTTTGAGTTGTGAATGACATCCCAGCCTTATCTAACAGACTCATAGAAATCAAGTTTTTGGTTAAAGATGGAACTACTTTAACATTAAGCAAAAAAAGAGTTTTACCTGATGAGAGGACCAGCTCGGCTGTCCCAGCATGGGTCACCTCGGTCTCTCCTCCATTGCAGTTCTCCACCTTCTCCTGGACCGCCTTAACCTCAGCAAGTAAACCTCTGTCATTCGTCACATGACAGGTAGCACCGCTATCAAGCCACCACTCAGAGGACGAACTGCGGTGACTGCTCCCGATCATAGCCACAAAGGACTTGGGATCTGAGGCATCAGCCAGCATGTTCGCCACATTTTGCGGGGCATCCTCCTTTTTCTTCTTAGGAGTCTTGCACTCAGCCGCCCAGTGTCCCCACTTGCCGCAGTTGTGGCACTTGCCCCTCTTCCTTTTGAAAGAGGGCTTTTTAGGCGCCAACTGTGTAGAGGGTTCACCTTTGGGTGCTGGTGGCTTCCTTCGAGGCTTGCTGGGTCGAGAAACGAAGTTAACAGCCTGCGAGGACTGACTAACTTGTTCCAGGCTCTTACCAGCTATGTTTTGATCCTCGATATGAATGAACCTTTTGAGTTCATCCAATGCGATCTTTTCCTTCTGTCTGTGTATTTCAGTCTTGAAGGTCAACCACTCAGGAGGTAGTTTGCTAAGTATCAGACATACAAAGATATTATCCGAGATATCGGACTTATCGTCCGCCAACTTGAGACGCAGACTCTCCAGTTCAATTATTTGAGAGGTGATTGACGAGTTTAAATTAAACTTAGAAGTGAAAAGTCTCTCACCAAGGAGAGTCCTCGACAACCCCTCTTCCTTCTGGAAGTGCGCATTCAAGCGGTCCCAAATCTCCTTTGCAGTCTTATGACTGCTGTAGGTCAGGGCGAGTCTAGGGTTCAGTGAATTTAGGAGGTATTCCCTGCAGAAGTCTTCGTCTTTTCTCCACTGAAGTTCGCTCACGTCCTCTTCGGTAGTGGCAAAATCACTCAGGACCGTGTAGAAGATCTCACGTTCCTTCATACCAAGTTGGACGTGCAGCTTCCAAGCGTGGAAGTCGGAGAGATCGAACGACTGGAGCTTGACGATGTCGTAGGAGGTAATCTTCGACATCTCGCTAAAGCTATAATAGTAAAAACCAAAAAGAAATCACCTGATCCGCGCGGAGACGAGACAGGTCTTCGGATCCAATCCAAAAATAGTTTGATGTTCCTCCACTCCGGCTGAACGCAGTCGTCGTCAAAGGCTAGAACATAGCAATAATAAGTTCACCAATAACTCCACAAATGCACAACTCCACCATGAGAGATTCAGAGAACTCAAGGTTGGATCATAATACAAAGCAGAGGAATAACATGTGGCTGGATCGAACAATAGACCTCCTGACCTTTGTTTCTTATCAATATAGAAACTCTTTTCCGATTGAACTTCTCCCTGCTGCAATAGGAGCAATTTGCCTAGATTTGGAGTTCAAACAATGTTCTTGATAAGAAGTAGAGATCTGAACACCTGACGCATAGATCAATGCACAAGAATGAGATCTACAGAGGAAGAGTTCAGATTGCTAGATCCTCCAGAATGATCGAGATCTACACAACAAAGGATAGAAGGATCTGGCCTAGATCTGGAAAAAGCCGAGAGTTAGGGAGCGGCTCTTCCCTGGCCTATCGTATCTCTTCTCCAAAACGAGTGCAGGAACAGGGTCGGTGCAGGAATCCAGGTAACAGGGTCAAGTGGGACTTCAGACCAGAACAAAAGCTTTGCTCTTCCAGATCTCCGACGATGATGGCGACGGGAAGATCTGAGACGGGAAGCGAAGATCTCCGACGATGATGGCGATCTGCAGTTTCTCGATCCAGAGGTCTGCGTCAGCGGCCTTACTATCCGATCGACCGAAGATCGTCGACGACTGGAGCGGGGAACGAAAACAACGGCGATCTGGAGACGAAAGAAATCGCGAACGGCCGGAGCAGCGGATCGGAAATCGATCGCGATGCCTCTTGGTGCGGTAGATCGCTATTTCCCGATCGTGAGCGATGACAGAGGCAGGAATCTTTCCCTCTTCCCGATCGAGAGCAGCAGCGGAATGAGATTCGCGAAATCGCAGAAGACGAGAGCGGAATCGCGAAATCGCCGAATACGGGAGCGGAGCGCAGCAGAGCGAGAGCGAAACCCTAGGCAGCGGGATCGTTACTTTGAGAATGTGAAGGGTTAATCGCTCAAAGTATTCTATCATACCCTATCTAAGTATGGAATAGGGTATATATAGTACTTCCAGCTTATGGTCAAACCCTAGAATGACACGAGACCCGTTAACCTATTCGAGTCGGCCTCGACACGTGCGGACATATAACAAAATAACCTAACATTTAAAACTTATTTTTTTTCATAAATTTTGGAAAGACCATGGAGACCTTCATTCTCCCTTCAAAACGATCTTTTAGCATATTTTTAATTTTATTTAATCAATTTAACTCCTATAAAAAATAATGTTATATCCACAAACTTGTAAAAAAAAACATATATTAATATATAATACTTAATTTTGTTTTAAATTTTTCTAAAATAAATAAAATTTATGTGAAAATAATTTTGAACATAATTTAAACCGCCACTGAAACGGAGGTTTCTCAAACCAATTTTCAATTTTGAAACTATTGTTTTGAAAATATAGTTTAACATCTCTCTTTTGAACTTCCCCTTTTAAAATGGCACTTGTATCCCAAATAGAGTCATCTTGTTTGGCGTGCACCCAGTTTAAATCGGGTGGTTCGTAGCGCTTATTTGCCTTTTTGGAAGAAATATTTTTTGGTATGCTACTCGCACGATGCCACCCTACAAGCATAAATGCCAAATATTTTTCCAAAGGGCCCCACTTATTCGCTCGTCACTTCATTTCAAAACTGAAAATCATGTTATGCTGCTTCTAATACCTAAATCCCTGTCGACGGCCATCGTCCAAGTAGCAGGGAGCTCTGTCATCGGTTTTGTCGGGGAAGAAAGTAAGGAGCTTGGTGTTTCTGTCGTTGGTCCTGTCAAGGAAGAAAGCATGGAGCTTGGAGTTTCTGTCGTCGATCCCGCCGTGGAAGAAACAACGAGCTTGTTGTTTCTATCGTCGGTCCTGTCGACGAAGAAAGTAGGGATTGGTGTTTCTTTCGTCGATTCTGTCTAGAAAGAAAGCAGGGAGCTTGGCATCCTACTGTCCTCTCCTCGACGCTAATCTTAGATCTCCTGCTATAAGATAATGTCGGTCAAAAAAATTTTGTTGTCATCTAGGTTTGTGTCATCTACAATCGTGTGAAATCTAAGTTATTTTACAGTATTTTAATAGCTGTATTTTTGCAGTCATTTAAGTTTGTATCATCTAAGTTTTTTTAGTCATCTAAGATTGTATTGTCAATCATCTAAGTTATTTTACATCCGAATTTGTTTGTATATTTTGCAGTCATATTGTTAATTATATTCATTTTGTAGTTGTAATTGTTTGCATAATTTACTGTCGTATTGTCAATATGACGTAGGCAGGTTCGTTTAACATGGGTTCACCTAATCTAAAATAAGTGTTGAAGGGACAAAGGCCAATCCCACCAATTCTATTAAATCAATTGTTATACTCATCAACTCAGAGAAGGGGTCGGATATAACAATAGTAAAAAAGAAGAGAGAAGGTTGAAAGAAGAATATATCAGGCAACCCAGCCAAGAAGAGCAAGGACTACCCGAGGAAGCTTTATATTACTGCTCGGTTACGTGACTATATGGCTCGTAATTTGTCGAGATCTTAAATAACTAATGTACAACCCCATATTTGTTGAGTGGGCTTGTCAAAACCTTACAGTCGGGGCCAACATGGCCTAGGCGAGTAGGAGGGGCGAGTGGGGAAAATCTCCCCGCACTCACCCCCGGGTGAGTAGATGGCGAGTAGGGAAAACCTCCCCATACTCCCCCCCCCCAGCCCAAGAAGGCGAGTGAGTGTCTGCATCATCAGGGACTCGCCACTCCCACGCGAGTGAGAGTAGCCCAACCCTGACTCGTCTTTGGTGGTTATGATCAACTTCCCAGGGAATCCATTTTGGTCAGTCATTAGCCTCTTCAAATAGCGGGGTTCCACTGTTGCCAGACAAATTTGGGTTGCACTTAGTAAAACCAAAATGCAGGATTTCGCTATCCGCATACCAGCTTTAGAAAACTATAAATAGACCCTCAAGGGCACCTTTGGAGAGGACTTTCTTTTAACTTATCTCTCTTTTGACTAGCTTTAACTGACAAGGTATCCAGCTCACTACTCACCATGATTTTCGGGTGTGTAGTTGGGAGTCCTCAAGTGCCCTCCAAGGTGTCCGGCTCGGCATTGGCTTAAGAGAGAAAGCTTTCTTAGATCTTCTAGGTTTGTGGCGAGGCCTTCTCGCTACAGCTCGCGGGTTTGTTCTTAGTTTTCCACCCTTGCTGGGGAATTTCTTGTGCTCGCATGCCCCTTCTCGTCACATCTCATCTGGGTTGGCCACTAGATCAATAAACTTTTGTCACCTCTAGGTCCAAACACAGGGACCAAAAATCTTGGTTATTAATATTTTGGTGCGGTGAGTGTGGACCGTGATCGGAGGAAGAAACTCTAGTGCAAGACCTCATGACGAGTCTTGATGAGAAGTATGCGAGGTGAGCTCCATCTGGGCGAGTACCAAAGGAGGCAAGCTCCATGCTTTGCAACGAGCTCCAGCTGATAGAGTGTCGGATGAGGCGAGCTCTAGTTGAGGTGCGATCCAGATTGTAGAGCACTCATTGGGCGAGTGCCAGATGAGGCGAGATCCAGCTTGGCGAGCTCTAGTGGGCAAGTGCTAGAGGAGGCGAGCATCAGGTTGGCAAGCTCCTGTTGAGGTATATTGAAATAGGCGTGATGAGTGCTTAAAGGGTTTCGGTTAGGATCCGATAGGAGTCCAACAACCCGTAGTCGGGTATTTAGGGTTTGCCTATAAATACCCATGCTAGGGGCAACGAGTGGGTCATTCCAAACTTGACGGTCACGCAGATGCTTCGAGCACTCTATCATTCTCGAAGGTTTTCCATTTTGCCCTAGCCCCCGCTCCCGTCGTCGTCTCTCCTGCTCGCGATTTTTCTGCTTCCATCGCAGCTTTGTCTCTCATTTAGGGCAAAGGGTAACAGGAAATAGCAAGAAGATTTGTGCCGATCTCGTTCTCTGTAAATCTGTGCCGCTCCTTGCTGTCACCGCCTGGGTTCTTGTCGTCGCCGCCTGGATCTAAGCCCGTCACCGTCCGTTGTTCGCGATTTTCTCGGTCGCCGCTGTTGTGCTCTCGCCGATCGCGAAGGAGAGGAGAGTCTCGCTCGGGACTTCTAGCCGTCGCTGCTGTTCGCAAACATCGATTAGGAAGATCTTTCTTTTGTCTGCCCTAGCCGATCGCGAAGAAGGATCGAAGAAGAAGGTCATCTCTGCCTCGGTAGTTCTGCGATTTTCTCCTGTTCACCGTAGTCGCCGCGGCTCTCGATCGTGGAAGTAAAAAAGGCGAAGGCACCTAGGGAACTTCCGCCTCTTCTCGCTCCTAACTTCTTCCACCTTTTCTTGTTGTTGATCGAAAAGGTTCTAGAATTTATCGGCCTGGACATTTAGTAGTAACCAGCTGTGGATCTTCAAGGTTTGACGTCACGAACTTCTGTTTTTGCCTTCTTCTTGAGGTTCCAGGTGCTGGTCTCTGGTTCATTGGAGAAAAGACAGCGAATCTTTTGTTGGGTGGAGCAAACAAGTCTTACTAGATTGGATCTGAAGAATTCGTCATCTACTCGCGGCTCAGGTGATCTCTTTCTAGTATTTCTACTTGTGATTTAGTTTGCTAGTGGAATTCTATTGTTTGGAAAGATACGCACGATAGCGAAGGGTAATTCTCCAGTGCCGATGATAAAACTGGAAAAATACTCCAACTCTGAGTTTAGCGCCTGGAAGTGGAACACACAGTTTGGCATGAAGTACCTGAACATCTTCTACACAGTGCAGACCGACTTTGAATCCTTTAAAGGAGGAGAAGATGAAGATTAGTGGATCAACGACGAAGACTTCTATTGTGATTACATCCTGAATTGTCTCTCTAACAGGCTGGCAGAAACGTACAGCAAGTTGAAAACTACAAAGGAGATCTGGGAAGCCTTGGAGGAGCAGTTCAAGGAAGAGGAGAACATGTCAAAGACGCACTTGGTGGACAAATTCATGGCTTTCACCTTCACCAAGGAAAGGGAAATCCTTCCACAGGTAGCTGATTTTGAAAATCTGGTGAACAAGCTAAACAGTGAGAACATACCTCTCTCAGATGCTTTCGTTGTAGGAGCAATAATTTTTAAATTACCCTCGGCATGGTATTATTTCAAGACTGAAATGTATCGGAAGAAGACGCAGGTGAGCCTGAAAGACCTCAAGCGTTTCATATGCATTGAGGATGAGAACCGGACTAGGCACGCCTTTGAGACGGTTAGCAAGCAGACCTCTGCTACTAACATGCTCACGTATCCTAAGCGCAAGCCTAAGCCTGGAAAGACCAGACCACCGACCAGTGCACCCGCAGTTGCTGCCACAAGCAAAAAGATCAAAAAGTTCAAAGGTAAGTGCTACAACTGCAACAAGTGGGGTCACTGCGCTTCCAAGTGCAAGCAGCCCAAACGGGGAGAATCCAGCACACCCAGAACTGATAATAAATCCAATATGGTTTATCAGACTGTGTATACCGACTTTGTTGCCTTGGTCGGAAAGGGGAAGGCCAGTTCAGAGTGGTGGCTCGATTCAGGTGCTACCTGCCACGTCTGCAACAACTCTGCGCTTCTGGAGGATGCCAAAGATGTTAAAGAAACTGTAACTGTTGCAAATGGCGCTATAGCTGATGTTCTGAGGGTGGGAAATGCTACTCCGACGCTCTTTTCAGGTACGCTTTTACTTTTGAAGAATGTTAAATTTATACGCTCGTTAGCTGCTAATTTAATTTCTATTAGTCTGTTATGCGATGCGGGTATGTCGTTTAACATTAGTGGTGGTCGAGTAATCCTTATGGTTCACTCGCATTATTTTTTGTTGTGCTTATGTAGTTAATTGAATGTATAGGCTGAGTCTAGCAAACGAGGTAGTCAATCAGGTTAGTTCAAATTTGATAGATCTTAAGACTTTACATGCTAGACTAGGACACGTGAACTATAGGAAACTACTTCTACTAGTTATAACTCACAGCATTCTCTTAAACATAACCATTAAGTTTGACAAATGTGAATTTTGTGCTCAGACAAAGATCACTAGAACAACTTTTGGTCAGATTTCTAGGAACACACAATTCATAGAGTTAATATATTCCGATATTTGTGACTACAAAAGTTTTGTCACCCGAGGAGGTCAGAAGTATTTGATAACATTTATTGATGACTATTCTAGATTCAGTCACATTTATCTACTTAAATCCAAAGATGAAGTCTTTGAAAAATTTCGTATTTTCAAAAATAGGGTTGAAAATCAACTAGACATGAAAATTGAAAGGCTTAGGAGTGATAGAGGAGGTGAATACGTGTCGGAGGAGTTCAGAGATTTTCTTGCCAGCAATGACATAATTCCTGAAATGACTGTTCCGTATTCACCACAATCTAACGGTATCGCTGAGCGGAAAAATAGGACTTTAACAGAAATGTTGAACTCCATGTTGTTGACTGATGGCATGCCTGCGGCCTACTGAGGTGAAGCCATGCTCACGTCAAATCTCATTTTTAATAAAGTACCACATGCAAAGTGGACTAAAACACTCTATGAGCTTTGGTTTAAGAGACCTCCTAGATTTGACAATCTCAAGACCTGAGGATGTATCGCTTATGTTAGGATACCAGACTCTAGAAAAGCAAAGATTGGACCTAGGACGAATACCTGTATATATCTAGGATGTGCAGAGGACAGTGTTGCAAACAGATTTCTAGATCTCTCAACTAATACTGTCGTAGAATCTAGAGATGTGGTTTTCTTTGAGGATAAATTCCTTAAGGATAAAAACATGATGCTTTCAGGTCTACCAGCCACTACTTCTGAGTCCATTATTGAGTTAGAAATGAGAGACCCTGACACTGAGCCTATAGACACTAGTGGTTTAGCATCTAAAAAGTTATTTAATAGAGAACAAGTGCCCAAAAGCTTCGGTACAGACTTTGTGACTTACCAAGTTGAAGCCGATCCATGACTTATAAGGAGGCGATGCGATACAGGGATTATATGTTATGGAAAGAAGTCATAGATGATGAGATGAACTCTCTCCTACAAAACCACACTTGGACTTTGGTCGACTTAGCCAAAGGGGCTAGAACCATTGGAAGTAAGTGGGTTCTGAAGAAGCTTAATCCTAATGAGAGTATCGTTAAATACAAAGCACGTCTATTTGCTAAGGGCTACACTCAAGTGAGTGGTATAGACTACTTTAATATATACTCACATGTTTGTCACATTACGACAATTAGGATACTTCTCACTTTAGCATCTATTAAACATTTTGTTGTTCACCAGATGGATGTTAAGACTGTATTTCTTAATGGAGATCTGACTGAGAAGATCTATATGCACCAACCTGAAGGGTTTGTCGTAGAAGGTCTAGAGACAAAGGTCTGTAAGTTGATTAAGTCACTATATGGATTGAAGCAAGCACCGAAATTATGGCACAAGAAATTTGACACGTGTAAAAGACTTGAGTTTCAAGTCTAGTCTATCAGATAAATGTTTGTACGTAAGAACAAGTTCAAATAAAGTCGCAATTATATGATTGTATGTTGATGACATGCTAATTCTGGGAACTGATCAGTCTGAGGTGGAAGACGTGAAAATTGCCTTGACGGCTAAATTTAGCATGACAGACTTGGGAGTGGTGAAGACCATCCTAGGTATGGAACTGAACTTCACTGAAAAGGGTATTACCCTAAGTCAGAGTCACTACGTTAGAAATGTACTAGAAAAGTGGAGTTACGTTAGTAGCAAAAAGGTCGAGACTACAATGTGATGCGTAAGGAAACTCCTGCTCGGGTCCAAGATAATGCCAATGTTTTGCCATCTCAAAAGGAACTGGGTTCTGATCGGGACTACAATGTGATGATTCCTCCAGAGGATGTTGGGGAGGATGTTGTGCGGCGCGCTCGCTCTCCATCAAAATCGAAGCGGGGATGTTCCAAGAGCCATTCTGTGATGCGTAAGGAAACTCCTGGAGGTGCGGCGGGGGGCTCCCCTTCACGAAAATGACGAAGTTACTCTTCTGGAATTGCCGCGGTGCAAGTAAGCCCGCTTCCCGCACGCATTTGCAAGGGCTAATCCGTTCAAATAATCCTATTGTTATTGTGTTGTTGGAGACTCGACGCCAAATTTTCACTCGGCGTGATGTGGATAGGATGGTTGGTAGGAACTGGAGTTTTGACTATGTTCCCTCAATCGGAAATTCGGGAGGTATTCTTTTACTCTGGCTTGAGGATATCATCGATGTTCGTGACATTGTTAAAGATAGACAGTTCATAAAGGCATCCATACACTTGCATTCGGGGACTACCTGGCAATTGGGAGCTATATATGCTGACAAGTATATGCATCAACGGCGGACTTTATGGGATGAGCTGGCATCTCTGGATAGAAGCATTCCTACGGTCTTTGGTGGGGATTTTAATTGTATTTTGCGGGCTGAGGAAAAGCGAGGGGGGGGGGGGGGGGGGGGGCAGGTTCCAGTATTTCAAGGGGGCAAACGAATTTGCGAACTTCATCTCCTTATGCGGGCTTCATGAAATTCCTTTCACTGGAAATATCTTCACGTGGTGCAATAATCAGCGCCCTGCTGATCGCATCCTCTCTCGACTGGATCGGGTGTTGCTGAATGGCCCGACGTTACTTGCTTTCCCAGGATCTATTGTGCACCACTTGCCAAGAATCGCCTCCGACCACGCTCCGCTGTTGCTCGAGATTGACCAAATAAAGTTTTCTTCGCCTGGAAAACGCATAAAATTCGAGGAGGCATGGATGACCAATCCGGATGCCATTTTTATCGCCCGCGGCTCCTGGATGAAACCTGTTACTGGATGCCCAAGCAAAATTCTGGATGTAAAATGCGCGAGAACTATTAAAGCCCTCTCGCGGTGGTCCAAATTTAATGCCAAGCAGGAGGCTGTGCAAGCTCGGAAGTTGGAGGAAGAGATTGAAGCGCTCCAGCTTCGGGAGGCAGTCTCTGTGCTCTCAGATGATGAGTTGCAGTCCCTTCGGGGGCTGGTCGCAAGCTATAATAAGATACAAGTTAAGCTCGATACCTGGTGGTGGCAACGAGCAAAGTGTAGCTGGTTGAAGCTCGGAGACCGGAACTCTTCTTTTTTTCACGCAGCTGCCACCCAGCGCAAGCATGAAAACCGGGTCTTCAAGTTGCATATCGAGGATGATATCATCACTGATCAGGTCCGTATTGAAGATGTTATGGTCAGACACTTCTCCCAGCGTTGGTGTTTGGAAGAATCCATTGTTGTGCAGGAAATGCCATGCCCACGGGAAGCAATTTCGGAGCTGGAGAGTCAATTATTGGCTGCACCGCCAACCGATGCTGAAATTCGAAGAGCTGTCTTCTCTTTTGGGAAAAATAAAGCGCCGGGATGCGATGGGGTAACTCATTCGTTTTTTACGCACTTTTGGAGTTTCACCATGCTTGATTTAATTGTTGCAGTCAAAAATTTCTTTTCAACTGGCTCAATGGATGCAAAATGGAAGGACACCTTGGTCGTACTTATCCCCAAGTGCGCAACCCGTGTTTGCCGGAGCACTATCGACCCATCAGCCTCTGCTCTACCATCTATAAAGTCGTGGCCAAAATCATGGCCAATCGCATGAAGCCGATGCTGTAGAGATTAATCTCGGAGGAGCAGACCGCCTTTGTGCCGGGCCGACTTATATCGGACAACTGTCTCCTCGCCCAGGAAGTTGTTCATCGGATCCACACCACTCAAAGTTCTACTGGGTACATGGCTTTGAAGATTGACATGGAAAAGGCCTTTGACCGCATCCAATGGTCTTTCGTCAGGCGCGCATTGGAGGGTTTTCGCTTTTCGCCCTTCTGGATTAGTCTTATCATGGAGTGAATCAGCCATCCAAGATTCAATCTTCTCATTAACGGCACCCGATCAAAATGGATACATGCCACTTGTGGCCTGCGACAGGGGTGCCCTCTATCCCCGTACCTCTTTATCATGTGCTCTGAGTATCTTTCTTTATTAATTAACTCAAGCAGGTGCCCGGGCATTGGCATCAAAATTGCTCCCGCTGCTCCTAAGATATCTCATCTCCTCTTTGCCGATGACACGCTAATCTTTGGTTCGGCAACCATTAGGACGGCAAGGGAGATAATGGGGATCCTTCGGCGGTATTGTGACCTCTCGGGTGAAGCTGTTAATGTCTCAAAATCCAGCATCATTTTCGGCCCCAAAGTGCTGTTATGCCCCAAACGTGAAATTCTGCATCTATTGGGGCACGGCCACTGCAGCGCTATCAATTATCTAGGTATCATGCTGAGGTTGGGAAAAATACGGATTGCTGATTTTGATCATATCTTGGATAAGATAAGCAGTAAAATTCGAACCTGGGGCGCCCGCCACTTATCCCTTGCGGGCAAAATTGCCCTCATCAAAAGTTCTTTATCCGCAATTCCCCTCCATGCTT
Organism: Platanthera guangdongensis; assembly: GCA_039583875.1. Classification (NCBI taxonomy): domain Eukaryota; kingdom Viridiplantae; phylum Streptophyta; class Magnoliopsida; order Asparagales; family Orchidaceae; genus Platanthera; species Platanthera guangdongensis. The sequence continues at coordinate 182,149,672 of CM077159.1, forward strand.
TGGCTCATTCCCCAATGCCGATCTCTACCATAAATAAAATAAATAGCTTACTTGCTGCTTTCCTATGAGGTGGGAATTCCAGCAGCCGATCTCTGCATTTCTCGAGATGGCTGGAGTTATGTGTGCCCAAGGATAAAGGCGGGCTGGGCTTCAAAGATCTACTCTTATGGCGGCGCATCCTTATGGGGAAAGTCGCGGCCAGGGTGGCGGGTGCCGATGGCTCGCTGTTGGCAAGAGTTTTTGGGGCCAAGTATGTTGGGCGCGAAAGATTCAAGCCCAATCGCAACCACTCAAATATCTGGCGGTGTATCTCCCTCGGCGGTGAGCTTATGGAAAAGCATTCTTTTTGGATGGTAGGGAACGGCAGGGACATCTCTACTTTGGATGACAACTGGCTTGGCGTTCTCCCGCTCAGCCATTGGCCAACTTTTATTAATGTGGCGGTGATGCCTGCTCATATTGACGGTTTCCTGGATGCTACTTCTAACTGGCTGCTGGAGCTTATGAGCGGCCTTAGCGATGGCCTAATTGATGTTGCCTTCCGCTTGCCTAGGGACAATGTGGGCGGTCGGGACAAGCTTATCTAGGCCCACTCTAAGAAGCAACGAATGGATGCTGGTTTGATTTACAATCAGGAATGCCCGAGTTGGCTGCTTGAGGGCGGAAAAATTTGGAACATCAAGTCGCAGCCCCGTTATCTAGCCATGATTTGGCGAGCCGTAAATGACATGCTTCCAACGTGTGACTGGCTGCACCGGCACCAGCTCAGAGACGACGCGTGTTGTCCCTGGAATTGCAACCTTGCTGAAAATGTGCACCACATCTTCGGGAGCTGCTCCTTTGCTAGCCGTATTCGGGCGACGATGTCACGAATGGGCATTCGCTTAAACTCCACACGACCATCTCTGTTGGACGCCCTGCTGGATGAATTGGATCTGTGCACCGATTCCAAGGAAATTAAGGTGTTGGCCTCTATTATTTACGCTATTTGGAGAGCAAGGAATCAGCGGGTCCATGGGGAGTCCTACATGCAGCCATCATCTATTATTCTCAATGCTATTTTGGAAGCTTCCAATGGTCACTGGGCGGCCCGTGTAACCCGCGAGCTTTTTTGGTCACCCCCGCCATTTGGATGGTTGAAGATTAATTTCGATGGATCGGTTCATCCAAACAATTTGGCCGGGATTGGATGCTCGATTCGGGATCATAATGGTGCTCTTATTACTGCCAGGGGGGTCAAAATACATAGCCGCTCAGTCAACATGTCTGAACTCAGAAGTGCTCAGCTTGGTATGGATGTTGCCAAAAATTTCATGGATGCTGCTACTGGAGTGATCCTTGAGGGAGACTCCGCCTTCGCTTGTGCCACTATAAACCGCATTCTATCAGGTACTTGGAATGGGGCTATGGAAGGACTACTTGCTCGATCCTTGAAAGATTGTCCTAAGTTTGTGTTGTCACTTGTTGATCGTCAAGCCAACTCTGTGGCCGATTATGTTGCTAATTCAGCTTGTAGATTGAACTTTAATTGGGATAGGGGTATGCCCCTTCCCCAAGCTCTATCTTTCATCCTCTCTAAGGATATGGTGCCAATGTAATTTTTGTTTTTGATATATATATATAGGCTAATGCTACCTTTCAGGGGAAAAAGGTCGAGACTTCATATGACTACAACAATAGACTGAAATCGAATGAAGGCTCACCTATTAGACAGTTGGATTACTCCAAACTCACAGGAAGTCTCATGTATGCTACAACCTACACTAGACCTGACATAGCTTTTATGGTCGACATGTTGAGTAGATTCACAAGTAACCCTGGGAAGGACCACTAGGACGCCTTGGACAAGCTAATATGATACTTCAAGTATACTAAGAAGTACGTTTTATGTTACAGTGGACATCCTCCTGTGCTTGAGGGGTATTCTGACGCCTCCTGGTGCTCAGAAATTGTTGATAGTAGATTCACTAGTGGTTTTGTGTTTACCCTAGGTGGAGCAGTAGTAGCTTGGAATTCAAAGAGGCAGACGTGCATTACACTATCCTTTATAGAATCAGAACTCTGTGCTCTCGATTCAGCTGGAGAAGAAGCAGAGTGGATAAGAGACCTGATAATGGACATTTCAATGACGAGTCTGAAAATGCACTCTATTTCGTTATATTGTGACAATCAAGCCACAAATATCATTGCTACAAATATGTTATTCAATGGAAAGCAAAAGCAACTTAGGATGAAACAGGTCTGGTTGACCTATCTCACCAGTCAAGGGATAATCTCCCAATTGGACGTGAGATCAAAATATAATGTATCAGATGTCCTTACCAAGGGCTTAAGTAAGGTTCTAACAACTAAAACATCGGGGGAGATGAGATTAAAGTCCATTTGGGAGGACTTAATACCTTGCTTATGTTTTAAATTTTAGAATCGTAGTCTGCTTACATTCAAGCATCTAGAGTTGAGTACACTGAAGTATTTCAGACGCTATCTGATGAAAGCTAGAGATGATTAGTTGCTAGTCATTCCAAATTTGATGACTTACGCAATTATTTTATTCAAATGCTGAATTGGGTATCATTCCAAAAAGAAATACTGAAGTTGCTGATATGAGTCCTGATATTCTGATTATTAATTATATCATTCCAAACTTGATGATATGATGGTCATAGCTTGTTGTATCATTCCAAACTTGATGATATGATGGTCACAGCTTGTTGTATCATTTCAAACTTGATGATATAACACAATTGTGAAATGGTGAATAATAATCTTAATAATCGATGGAACATGGTTTGATTCTATGAAATCAATTTTCTAATTCTGTGTAAATTAGAAAGAGATGCTGATATGCGATTCTTTCTTCTTGCTTAGAGTATTACGTTCTTTTACTGCTAGAACTAATAACTTTAATTTTGCTTAGCAAATGTCAGAATTCATAGAGATTTGTCTCATGATGTTTTTACTATGTTTGTTTGCAGATCACATGGAAACTAGAGGAGAGAAAGTTGATTTCGACCCAGATGAAGATGATCTATTGTTTGCATAGATCAATTTTCAGTTTTTAAGTTTTCTTTCAGATTTTCTATTGCTATGTTTGGGACTATGTGTTTGAGTTTAGCATTTTGTTATCTAAAACTCATATTTATGATTTTCTGAAAAACTCTTTTTGGTCGTGATTAACTATTATTTAAGTAACATGTATTGTATTAACACTTATTTACAATATAGGAGGAGATTGTTGAGATATATTGAAATAGGCGTGACAGGTGCTTAAAGGGCTGCAGTTAGGATCCGATAGTAGTCCAACAACCCGTAGTCGGGTATTTAGGATTTGCCTATAAATACTCATGCTAGGGGCAACGAGTAGGCCGTTCCAAACTTGACGGTCACGCGGATGCTTCGAGCAATCTATCAGCTCCAGCTAGGCAAGAACCAGCTGAGGCGAGTTCTAACTAAGGGGAGCTCAAAATGGGTGAATTCTTCATCTCAGCGACCTCAGCAGGTGAGTGTGAGGTATGTCGACCTTAGGTGGCGAGCTAAATCATCTCGCATGTACCCACTCGCTTATGTTCTACTCATATATATTTTACTCGCAAGATGTGAGATGAATTTATGCTTATGACCACATTTTAGAAAGTTTAAGGTCAGGCGAGATGAAATCGAGCACGAATCTGGGCAACTTCGAGGCACTTGCTTAGGCATGATTTTCACTTTTTTTGGTGCAAATGCCTTCTCATATATAATAGTGACAGTGCACAGGGGGGCCCTCGTACCCCGCTCAATAGTACCTGGGCAGTGGCGGCGGGTTTCGCCCCCCCCGAGCGGACTATTAATATATTTTTAAATTTTTAATAGAAATTTTTTTTTGGCTTTTTATAATTTTTTTAGAAATCAAAAAAATATATTTAAAAAAACTGAAAAATTAAAAACAGAACCCAACGAGCGTGCTCACTGGGAAGGCTGATCCGTCACCGCTGGGGGAGCTGCTGGCGGCCTGCCCGCCGCCCGCCGGGGGGTTCGCTGGAGACAGGGGAACCCGTCGGCGGGCGGCGGGCAGGCCGCCGACGACCGCAAGGCAGAACCATGAGTACATGAAAAGGGTTATCATGAAAAAGTCGGGATGTTGTAGGGGGATTTTTCGATTTAGTTTCATTACAAGCCTTTATAGGTCTACCTCTCCCTAGCTTAACATGCCTAGTGATTAGTGTAAGACCCCCTCCCCCCCAAATCTTTGTTCGGGGCTGGCCAGAGGGTATCTTACTTACCCAAGGCGTCCACCAAGTGCTCCTTAAGAGAGTGTCAACCCACATTATTAAGCACTATTGACCGCTCGGCTTGAATCACAACATTCACATCTCATCACATAGTTTAGCGAAAACATTAACAGGAAACCACGACAAATATATATATAATATATGCTTAACATAAAATGCAAAAGGTTATAGCCATTGTTTATACGTGAAACTTGTAGACTATAATAGTACTACAACTAGCAACTCCTCTCTCTCTCTCAACTCTGCTCGCTAGTACTCACGTCTCGAAACTCTGGAGACGACGAGGGTGCCTCTGCTCGAGTAGTCCTATCAGCTGATGTATCGTCTTACAGCAGCTGGTCATTACGATGCTCTATCTCCTGTGAATGATTATTAAGATAATCGTTAGTCACAGAGTTAAGTTGAATCAAATCTCCTCCCAGGATCCATATCCTGGGGACAAGCGCACGCACCCAACAAAATAAGATAGTCGAGGCAAGAGAGGGTTAACACAGTTTTCACAAATGAGCTAGGAGCAATCAAAAAGTATAACATGATATAACTTGACTAGCATTAGTAATATTCACCAGTTATATTATAGGTTATACTAGCATGACAACACAATAAGTATTCAAACCAGAACGAACTTTGCAGTCCTTCAAGCCGCACACATATTGCAGACACTCACAACCGCGCACACATTGCAGGCATTCACAGCCGAGCGCACATCGCAGGCATTCACAGTCGCGCACAAATCGTAGGCATTCACATCCGCGCACAATACCCTATGTCGACATAGTATGAACCACTTCTTTTCAAGCGGGGTAGTGAGCCCCGCGGGCCTCACCGATGTGGCTGTCGGTGATAGTGGTCAGTCCTGCCACTTATGAAGGTGATCGTACTCCACAGCTCAGGCTCTTACGTACATCTCTGTGTACTCTTGGATGTCGGGAGGCACATGCACGACGTTATAAAGATAGGGAGAGGAGAGAATCTTCCACCTGTGTTAAGGGGGCTTGGGAGGGACCAGCCTGATTGACCATTAAAGGTGGCGGTGGTGGGGCTCAAGGATGGTGGTTTTTGGCGGGGGCAGCTCCGGCGAGGGGGAGAAAGGCTCACCAGAGCTTCTTGTCTGCAGGGAGCAGGGGGAAGGCTATAAATAGCCGAGAGAGGGGCCTTCTTCCTTCCTCCATCGATATGAGATTAATCCCTCCATAGGGAGGGATTAATCACCATCCTCCAACCCTCCAATTGTCCATGGACAGCTAGAGGTTGATCCCCACTGCTGTAGAAGAGGTGAGGGCAAACAAACCCAAAGGCCTTGGGCTTGGGCTTGGTAGTGGGGGAGAGGAAAGGGGGAGGGAGAGTTGGTCTTATCTTGACTCATGACCCATTATCCTCCCATGCTAGTGGTTTTTAGAGGCCCAAAGGTAAGGGAGGGTAGGGTCCAAGAAACCTATGGAGAGGAGGTGTATTCTTCTTTTGAAAAAACTCCAAAATGAGAAAAAGGAAGGTTTGACCAAATTTAACCCTACGGTGGGTCCCCCATGCTTGTCAAAGTCAAAGTAGGTCCAAAACATCGGGTGTTGGGTCAAAGTCGAGGTGTCGAGTCATAATTTGTGTGTGCATGCTTTTCAGTGCAATATTATGCTTGATTTGACCACAGGTTGACCGCTCGTATTTGAAATTGACCGGGACGAACTCGGTTGACTTCATATTGACCATACATGTCCAATGTCACTAACCAGGGTCGAATCGGAGTTCGTTTTCTAATTATTCAAAATCTGCGCGTCGCGGCGCGCTAAAACATTCAAAATGTTTATATTTGTCATTAGACTTCGAATTGCGACACAACAAGTTCCAGTGGGTTCGTATTGACTATACAAAGTCATAGGATCTTACAAAACTCAAATTGGAGTTCTCTAGGTCGTGATCCAAAAATCTCATTTTCGCGACGTTTTACGAGGAATGACCCTACTTACCATATGACTTCGAAATTCAACGGAACGAATTCTAATGAGTCCGTATAGATTACACGAAGCCATAAGAACAGACAGAACTCCAATCGGAGCATTCTAGCTTTATATAACCTGCTTAGGGTTACCTCTCACCTAAGTGTGGGCCATGAGTAGAGGTTTATGTCACTTTTATTGGGCTCATTAGGGTTCTCGTGGCCCAATAAAAGTCAGGATGTTACAACTAGACTCTCACAGCGCCTAACATATGACTCTAACAGTCTCCTTTGTACGTATCCAAACCATCTTAGTCAAGCTTCTCGCATCTTCTCTGCAATCAATGTTACTCCTGACTTATCCCCGATACATTCATTCCTAACTTTATCTAGTCTCGTATGCCCACGCATCCACCTAAGCATTCTCATCTCCACAACTCCAATTTTTTGCTCATGTACACAATTCATTGCCCAACACTTAGAATCATAGAGCATCGCAGGTCTAATTGCACTACGATAAAACTTGCCCTTAAGTTTTAGTGGTATTTTACGATCACATAAGATCCCTAACGCGCCTCTCCACTTCAACCAACTCGCTTGGATTCTGTATGTCACATCTTTATCAATACCTCTGTTTTTTTGAACTATCGATCCAAGATATTTAAGACACTACAAGAATTATCTTGATCACCCAACTTAATAACGAAGTCATCCGTCCTTCTTATACTGTTAAATTTAAGCTCCATGTACTCTGTCTTTGCCCTGCTCAACCTAAAACCCTTCTTTTCTAAAGTATCTCGCTAAGATTCAAGTTTTGCATTTACACCCTCGCGCGTCTCATCAACCAAAATGATATCGTCTGTAAACAATAAACACCAAGATATTGTTTATTGGATATGTCTGGTGAGATCATTTAAGATAAGGGTAAAGAGATAAGGGCTTAAAACTGAACCTTGATATAAGCCAACAGTGATAGGAAATTCATGTGTTAATCCTCCAGATGTCCTCACCTTTGTCGGTGAATTTCTATACATATATTTGATTATGTAAATATATGATACATTACACCTTTATTTCTAAAACTCTCCATAAGATCTCTCTTGGAACTCTATCATAAGCCTTCTCAAGATCAATAAACAGTATATGCAAATCTTGTTCTTTGTGAGTCACCTCAAGTTGATTATCATAAGCCTTATGTTATGTCAGTATATGATAGTTGTCAATGAGTCTCCTCAAGAGATGTATAGCTTTCATGGTCGACCTCCCTGGCATGAGATCAAATTGATTATCCGAGACGTTAGTCTCTAGTCTTACTATTTTTTTTATTACACGTTATCATAGTTTCATACTTTCATGTAATGACTCATCAATTTAATTCTCATGTAATTAACACAATTTTGTATGTCTTATTTATTCTTATACAGAGGTATTAAGATACTTTCTCTTCATTAGTCTGACTCTACCGCTTTTCCATTTTTCTTTTTATTTAGAGCATCATTTACCTCTAATAATTAAATTTTACGATAAAACGTTATGTTCTTATACTTCTCTGATTTATTTAACTTTTTCAGGTTCAATTAATTGTTCTTTGTTTCATTATAGAGTTAATAAAAATATCTTTTTCATCGCTCTTTAATATCGACATCATCTGTCAAAACTATAGATGTCTCATCTTTTATGCATTTTGCCAATGAATGTTCACGATGATGAATGATGCACATGCAAGATTGTATTTATTAATTCTATACGTCGTATCAAAAATAAGAAGATCACAGAAGAAGTCATAATTTATCTTGTTATACTCGTCCATTCAGAAGAAACTAGTCAACACATTCAACTCATTTGTTTGTACGTCATACAAGAACATATTGCCTTCCAATTTATATTCAGCTCGTTCACTTGTACGTCATACGAGAACATATTGTTTCTCTGCGGTATCCTTAGTAAGCTTGTGGTGTCGTCATTTTCTATTAACGCTCTTCTTTCTCGTTGAACAAAGTTGAACGCATCAATCCTAAAAAACCAATAATTTCAACACCACCGTCTTCATCAGAAAGGAAGTTATATGTATCCATTCCTCTGATTCTGGCTATTGTCATATTGTTCATTAAATTAGCTTGCATTTCAGATATGCTTCAATTTAACCTCAATAAATGCTTCTCACTTTTCATTGTTATTGAATGATTATGCTCATCGACAAACCTCGTTACTTTCTAATTCTTTCAAAGGCTCTTTGACAATTCAGTATTCCAAGCCTCTTTAACAATCCGATGGGACCAATGCAACCCTGGCAACACATCTTCTGCATTACCTAAATTGTATTGTCATGCAACCATGAATGAGTAACTAGCTATGACCTAATTAGGTATATAATGAAAATAAATGTGTCTCATATGCATTTTGAACCAGCAACCTGTGTTGAGGGACAAAGGGAGACAACTTATGATTTATGTTGTGTTTTTCAAACAATTGATAAATATGACATAAAATTTTAAGATTGTTTCGCCATAAATTTACGGAGTTTTTACTCGAGATATGAGTGCAAGGCTTTTAAGAATATCAAATGTTGATATGTGAGATTGTTACACGTTCATGGAACTTTAATGATTTTTATGAACTCGCAATTCTGAAATTTTTTGTATGGAATTTTTACACAGAGATGATCAAAACTGCATTGCCTGCTAGCCTCTTGCTAATGAAATTTTCATATCCTATAATATATTTATATATATATATTCTCAAATATTTTAAGAAATAGGTGCGGGGATAGCTCAGTTGGGAGAGCGTCAGACTGAAGATCTGAAGGTCGCGTGTTCGATCCACGCTCACCGCATATATTTTTTTATATTTTCAAATGTGGTGGAAATCAATAATTATCGGAATTACTTCCTCCAAATTTTCAATCACGGCAACCAAAAAAATGGAAATGACTAAACAGATTTACACACTCAGCATGAGTATATAAATAGATTATAAAATGTTTTAATAAAATAAATTATTTCTTCTAATTTGTTATAAAATAAATTATAAAATGTTATTTGTATTTTTTTGGTCATTATAAGATCCTATAAAAAAATATTTTTTTATTCAAAAAATCCAACTCGTTATAGTGCACTTTAAAATCTACTCAAATATCACTTTTTGACGTTTTATTTTAATGGTGAATTTTGCTGCCGGTCTGATAATTGATCGCACGAACCCAATTCGATGCGGACCATGTTTATGATCCCCGTGACGGACCCAAAAATTTGTCCTAAATGAATACAGATGAGAAGTGATTTTCTTTAGGTGTCAGCTAAAAGTCGTAGCATGAATCGATAGTCGGGCGAAAAAAAGGTCCGACAATCTCACATATTTCGAATCTAGGCTTCTTAATTGCATGTTGGGGCCTAGGACCTCCAAAAAAAATGGAGGAACTTTCTCAGCATTGCTGCTCAACATGATCGGCCTAGGCTTGACGTGGGCCCCAAATTGGACCTACCATGTAAAATAGGGAAAAACATTTCATACGTTTTTTGCAAAAAATCATGATTGATCTAAATACAGTCGTATATCAATAAATATGATCGTATCTCAATACAACTTTATTTTCGTCAAAAGATGTTCTGTCGTAATATCACAAGCCGGACGATTGTAGCAGTAACACATCATATTTAAGGTACGAGTACACACAAATATTTCTCATAAAATAGGGGTCTTGGTGCCCCTTAAGCTCGGTGTGATTACGGTCTTTCTGAGCTTAATTTGATCGGGAAGACCCGTGTCTATCTTTTGAACCCAAAATTTTCCTCCACACATGGTCTATAGTAGAGAGAGAGAATGGAGGACCCCACTCATTATTCAAAGTGGAAACATGATATGCTACTTTGAATCAAGTGTGAACAATATTTGTACATTACAATTTTTTTTTGAAACTTTACTCGTGTAAATATTTAATAAAAGAAGAAAAATAAAAGAAAAGAAGAAAACAAGAACGAATCCTGAACCTCTCACCCCCCCCCCCCCCTCGTCTTCTCCTTCCTTAACCAACAACAATGTATTCGCGCATGGATGCAATCTGTGTGGTTAAGCATTTCTCAATCCCATGACAGAAAAAAGAAACCGGAGCTTCTCGCCCTGATCATTCTTTCTAGGGTAGCCGTTTGTCACAAGAATGGCTGTCATGAACACAATAGTTATGAATCGTTGTTTGTGAACACTCGACCTCATCTAAGGAACTTTATCCAATCTTACGTTCAAGGTTACAGTTTTTGGGTGATGGTAATAACCCTGACACGCCAAACACATATTTCATTAAGGTGACGTTTTTGTCAAAGCTTATCGGAGCAAAAATATTGTGCCAGACAGACAACGGTTCATAACCAACACGTTCACTACCACCACCGCCATGTGTCACAAAAGCAATCAAATACAGATGAAGCACGGTAAGACAATATTTATTTATGAAAACATTGAATTGCAATTTCTTGTAGGATTTTTTTGGTTGATGTTAATAACAAATTTATTTTAGATGCTTCCAAGTCATAAAATTCGAGAATGGCTATTTGAAAACCAAGTTGTTGTTAATGTATATTTGGACAAATATCAGATTCGGAGGCTTAACAGGTCGGTTCGGGTACACAGATATCTGATACTCATAGTAAATCCTAAGGGTTTGCCTATTTATACCCACCTAGGGGTAACAGATAGGAGATTCCACTTTGATCACCATCCAGATGCTTCGAGCGACATATCAGTTGTTACTAGTAAACCGCCAACAAAAGAAGAACTCTTACGGTCACCGTGTCTTCTCCAAGGATGGCAGGATCGAGATCCTAGATAAGATCATTTTGTGGTAGGATCAGATTGGATAGTAGGTTCAGATCAAGAATTGATTTACAAAATCAGGATCGATTTACAACATCTGGATCGTAGGATCAAAATAATCTGGATCGCAATCCTGACAACCTTAATCTTCTCCGATTAACTGTATATTTGACTTCATCAATTCCTAGCGGCCAGCTTCTCGGACACCGGCGGCAATATCAGCTAGAAAGAGTTGAGCATCATCCAACATTTTCTTACGATTTCAAGAAAATCATGGCCAAAATATAAAGAAGATGAGAGTCTTAAAGTTGCAACACACGCGATGCGAAAATATTAATAAGAAATACTCAAAATTCTAAACTTTCTCTCTCCCTCTCTCTCTCTCTCCAGGTGTGACGGGCTATGAATTCACGTTGACTTCCACTGGATTCATGTTTGACTTCCTCCAGTTTTTTAAGATATGTCGCTGCCGCCGGCAAGCTTCCAGCACCTCCGTCGATGGCAATCCGCCAACGAGCGTTGTCTCTCACCGTGACGGTGAATTCAAGACTTCCCGTCGGCCAAGAACTTAATGCTCAGTCAGATCTGTTAGATATATTGTGTTTATGTCCGCGTGTGTCGCGACAGACTCAGAACGGGTTATCAGGTTCATGTCGTACTAGGGTTAGACTATGTTAGGTTTATTCAATAATATGTCTGCACGTGTCGAGCCCGACTCGGAATAGGTTACGAGTTTCGTGTCATTCTAGGGTTTGGCCCTAAGCTGGAAGTACTATATATACTCTATTCCATACTTAGATAAGGTATGATAAAACACTTTAAGCGGCTCTAACCCTTTCATTCTCAAAGTAACCGGCTAGGGTTTCCGCTCGCCGTTCTGCGTTTTCGCGAATCCGCCGTCGCCAGCCAGTTCGCGAAGCCGCCGCAGTGTTTTCCTGATCCCGATCCGCTGCATTCCATTGAGAGAAGAAGATCGGCGACATTCCTCTGATCCGGAGGTTTGCGTCACCAGAGGATCAGAAGCAGCAGCTTCTTTAGCCGTTTGGGGTTTCCGCCGCACGTAGCCGCTCCCGGTTTTCGCAATTCAATCTCTGATGCTTGTCGCTCCCATAGCCACCGGTCGGGAAGAGGAAGTGATCCTCTATTTCTTGCCGGCGCCGTTACTGATTGTGAAGCCTTCCGCCGGCACGGATCGGCATCGCCCAGATCTGGCCTGCATCCTAGTCGATCTGCTGGCAGTTAGCGTTGCCTGTCCAAATCTGATCGGCTGGCTGTCCAGATCTTATCGGCTACCTCGTTCCCGAGTTCGCCATTGTCCATATCACAAGGAATATCATGATCAAGAAACTGTTTTGCTCCTGTGACCGCTCAAGGTGATCCAGCCTTCTATTGCTGATATATAAAAGGAGCAGCAGTTTTGTTGAAGTCTGGAGATTAGAAATTCCTATAATCTTATGCTGCTCTTAGTGATCTGAGAGTGTAATGGAGTACAGTTCTAATTAAAAAAAACTTCAGTGGATCAAGATCTACTATTGATTGGATTGATCAACAGTGTGAAGAAGGGCATTAGCTCTTGGATCCAGATCATCAACATCGCAAGGGCCGATTTGGCTAATCGGGTCGAGTCCTTGGAGACAGTTTTCAACCTCAAGAGGAGCAAAGCAAATTTTATTTCTGGATTGGATCTGAAGACACTGGGTCGTCTCTACGCGGATCAGGTGGCCTCTTTCTTGTTTTCTATTCTAGCTTTAGCGAGATGTCGAAGATTACCTCCTACGACATCGTCAAGCTACAGTTGTTCGATCTCTACGACTTCCACGCTTGGAAGTTGCACGTCCAACTTGGTATGAAGGAACATAAGATTTTTTACACGGTCCTGAGTGACTTTGCCACTACCGAAGAGGACGTGAACGAACTTCAGTGGAGAAAAGACCAAGACTTCTGCAGGGACTACCTCTTAAATTCACTGAATCCTAGACTCGCCCTGACCTACAGCAGTCATAAGACTGCAAAGGACATTTGGGATCGCTTGAATGCGCACTTCTAGAAGGAAGAGGGGTTGTCGAGGACTCTCCTTGGGGAGAGACTCTTCACTTCAAAATTTAATTTAAACTCGTCAATCACCTCTCAAATAATTGAACTGGAGAGTCTGCGTCTCAAGTTGGCGGACGACGAGTCTGATATCTCTGATAATCTCTTTATGTGTCTGATACTTAGCAAGCTATCTCCTGAGTGGTTGACCTTCAAGACTGAAATGCACAGACTGAAGGAAAAGATCGCATTGGATGAACTCAAAAGGTTCATTCATATCGATGATCAAAACATCTCTGGTAAGATCTTGGAACAAGTTGGTCAGTCCTCACAGGCTGTCAACTTCGTTTCTCGACCCAGCAAGCCTCGAAGGAAGCCACCAGCACCCAAAAGTGAAGCCTCTGCACAGTTGGCGCCTAAAAAGCCCTTTTTCAAAAGGAAGCGGGGCAAGTGCCACAACTGCGGCAAATAGGGACACTGGGCGGCTGATTGCAAGGCTCCTAAGAAGAAAAAGGAGGATGTTCCGCAAAATGTGGTGAACATGTTGGCTGATGCCTCAGATCCCAAGTCCTTCGTAGCTATGATCGGGAGCAGTCACCGCAGTTCGTCCTCTGAGTGGTGGCTTGATAGCGGTGCTACCTGTCATGTAACGAACGACAGAGGGTTACTTGCTGAGGTCAAGGCAGTCTAGGAGAAGGTGGAGAACTGCAATAAAGGAGAGACTGAGGTGACTCATGCTGGGACAGCCGAGCTGGTTCTCTCATCAGGTAAAACTCTTTTTCTGCATAATGTTAAAGTAGTGTCATCTTTAACTAAAAATCTGATTTTAATGAGTCTGTTAGATAAGGCTGGGATGCCCTTCACAACTCAAAACGGTAGAATGACCTTAACAGTAAATTCATATTATTTTGGGTGTGCGTACCTGATCAACGGAATGTATAGACTTAGCCTAAACAACGATAGCATTAACCAAATAAGTTCGAACCTTATTGATCCTAAGTTGTTACATAACAGACTTGGACACTTGAACTATATGAAAATGCTAGATCTAGAGAAGAGTCATAACATTCTCTTAGATCTGTCGATTCGATTTGACAAGTGCGAGGTATGTGCTCAAACCAAAATCACTAGAAAGCTATGCAAATCAGTTTCTAGGAGCACGAAACTTCTTGAGTTGATACATTCAGACCTCTGTGATTTTCGTAGTCACGTCATTAGAGGGGGAAGGAAGTATCTGATTACATTCATAGACGATTTTTCAAGATATTGTCATGTGTATCTGTTAAAATCATAAGACGAAGCCTTTGAGACGTTAAAGACCTTTAAGTCTCGTGTGGAAAGAGAAGGTCTCCATTCAAACAAAAGTTGTCACATGGGATATGTTAGAGGTGCAAACGAGTTGAACTCGGGTCGAGCTTGACAAAATTTCCAAAGCTAATTATTTCGAGCTCGAGCTCATTTTGTCCTAGCTCGATCTCGATCTCCATGTCTGCTTATCGAGCTCGAGCTTCGAGCTCGAGTTGAGCTCAAGCTGCTCACGAGTTTTTTAGTTCATAAACCTAATTTTCTTTATATTTTTATTTTTTTAAAAAAAAAAATATAGGAAAAAAAGCTCTTGAGCCGGCTCATGAGCTCATGAACAATAATATTCGAGCTCGAACTCCACAGACTCGAGCACGAGTCGAGCTTTTTTCGAGCCGGTTCATCGAGCTTTCGAGATGACTCAACTCAACTTGCACCCCTAGGCTACACGCTATGTCATCATGTGATGGTGCAAAGGTGCATCCACAAGATAAAGTAAAGACGAAGCAAACAAACAAAAAGGGCACAACGGGACCGTCCCTCAACATCGACGTCAACATTGTCATCTGAGGCATCCTCCACGCCCAAATCTGTAACACCCCCTATCCGTCGCATAGCATATAGCAGTAGGTCCGGCCGGGGCCCGACGCCATATACCACAGACAGACCGGGTGGTTACGTATGGAAATCATCCAACCAATCTCAACGTCCTACACAGAGCATTCTAGCGGAAGCAGTTTAAAATAAGTTGTAAACAAGAACCCAGCCTAAGAGCACGAATGTCCACTAACATGATAATAGGAATGTTATTACAAAAATACCCAAATATTCGGCTTTAAGGCCTTACAGAATGTTTCTCTTGACTAATACATGATTTACAAACCTCGGCACGCAGGCCGGTCATACATGAATAAAATAGAAAACATTTCCATTCGGGCCTTCGAGGGCCAGCTTCGCAAAAAGGGCTTTAGCCCGCTATTGACCGCTTGGTCCAGCTGCACCTGCAAGCAACAATCCACCGCACGGTGGCAAACAAAGCAACGGTCAGCAATGCTGACCAAATTATAACGATCCCGCCCCCAACTCGGGGCGGCGATGCTCCTTCCCTGCATTTCATTAGCACAAGCGAGCAAGGCATATAACCATAGCCATTTCATCACAGACGTTGGCTCGCACGGCCACACGCCTCGTGCACTCAGGGCACATTCTCGGTGAACCGGTCCATGTCGCGTCAATTAAAGCCACCAACATTCCGGACTCACCACCGCCAACAGACGGCTAATCCTATGAGCAATTTGTCTTCCTGGCATTGGTCACGTCAATTTAAGCCATCGACCGCCGAAGACCCTATTCTATGCCAACGGTAAGTGCCACGTGCCTTTAGGTCTCTTTAACCGAACGACATAGAATGGGTACGGTTCCATCTAACCCGTGCTCACGTCGCAACGACAATTTAAGCCATATGCGCGGGTCAAACTTCCACCGAGTCCCGTGTCCATCACAAAGCACATAACCCCGTTATGTTCAAGTTGGCTCTCAGGCCACCAAGTTGGCAAGACCTCGTGTCCGCCCAGTTTTCCGGGTGCACCTTTGGGTTAGTCCCCAAGGCTCCCTGCTGCAATCTACCGCGTAGAAAACCCGAAAACACCCAATAGCACGGAGTCTTCTCCGGCCTTATGCAATGCAACATCACCGATCCGGACTAACATGTCCGGGTAGGCTTCACACAAAATGCCTACGTCCGTTCTCGCATACGGACTCTAAACAACGGGGACTTTACATATCTACCCGAAGGAACGCCACCAACTCTCCGCAAACTCGCGAGAGGGGGGGCTTCCTATGCTAAGAAAAGGGGCGATGCAAGCTCAAGATGAGGATCGTTACCCTTGCGTTCCTCTTTGGCGCCATCGAAATGTAATCGGATAGAAATCACCGCACTTGCGTTGCCTCCGTGGATCCGGAGTCGGCTTGCGATTCGGAGCTCCGAAGCTCCTCCAATGGCGGATCTAGCTCCTCTTCCTCTTGCCTTAGCTCTTCTTTCTCCAAGGGTTTGGAGAGATAAAAAGGTAAGAAAATGGATTTTTCTAAGTCAACTCCCGGGTATATCCTCCCAGGAATAACCCCCAGCCATTGGATCTTCAATCAAGGAAACGAACGGCTTTGATTCGGGGCTGAAATGCCCAATCTGGGCCGAACACGGCCTGGCACACGCCCGTGTCCAGGGCCGTGTGCCGCATTCGCCGTCAAAATCGAATCTTCTGAACACGCACACGGGTATCGAACACGCCCGTGTTCGAGCTGACACGCCCGTGTTCCAGCTGACACGGCCGTATAGCCGGCCGTGTACCCCATTATTTTCTCCCGTTTTCAACCCGAGCACTGCACGGGTTCTAGGACACGCCCGTGTCCTTGCCCGTGTCATATCGACACGCCTGGGCCCCCAGGCCGTGTACACGGGACATTTCGTCGAGGGGAGAACGACGACTGGATGACACGGCCTTGGACACGCCCGTGTCCTAGGCCGTGTGCCTTGTCTCGACGATCGTCGAGTGAATCTCGACGATTTCACCTTGACGATCGTCGACACGGGTCGACACGCCCTGCGACACGCCCGTGTCGCAGGCCGTGTGCCCATTCTCGACGAATCGTCGAGAATGACTCGACGATTTCACGGCTAAGTGTCGACACAGGTCGACACGCCCTGCGACACGCCCATGTCGCAGGCCGTGTGCCCATTCTCGACGAATCGTCGAGAATAACTCGACGACTTCGCGGCTAAGTGTCGACACACGCTCGACACGCCCTGGGACACGCCCGTGTCCCAGGCCGTGTGCCTTCAGCCAGAAACCAAAACTGGCCCAAAACGTCCCCCTTTGCTCCTTTGAGTTTCGGGGCGTTACAACTCTCCCCCTCTTAAAAGAATTTCGCCCACGAAATTACATAAAGGGAAAAACATGTACAAAACCAAAATTTGTACCTGAGCGGAACAACTCCGGATATTCGTCAAGCATCGTCTGCTCTCGCTCCCAAGAGAGCTCCTCACGACCGCAATTGTCCCACCGGACTTTGACCATCCTGATCTCTTTATTGCGTAGCCGCTTGACCTCCGAGTCCTCAATCCGCACGGGCTTGACTTTAGTCGTTAGCCCACTATCCACCGGCACTTGATCGACCGCGATCACTTGCGTAGGCTCTTGCACTGCCTTCCGAAGCACCGAAATGTGGAACACATCGTGTAAACCACTTAGCTCCACTGAAAGCTTCAACCTATAGGCCGCTTCTCCAACTCGCTCCAGAACCTCAAACGGTCCAAGGTACCTCGGGCTTAACTTTTTCAACCGTCGCACCCGCGAGACACCCTTGAACGGCTTGATCTTTGGGTACACATAATTACCCACAGCGAACTCCACGTTCCTGTGCTTGGCATTATAGTACTTTGCTTGCCGGTCCTGAGCGATGAGCAACCTCTCCCGAATGGTTCTCACCAAAGAAGTAGCATCATCCACTTCCGATCGCTTATACAACTTCGACTCGCCCGTTTCTAACCAAGACAACGGCGTGCGACATCTTCTACCATATAGGGCCTCGAAAGGCGACATCTGAATACTTGCTTGGTAGCTGTTGTTGTATGCGAACTCCACCAAATAAAGGTGGTCCTCCCATTGCTTTCCAAAGTCCAAGACACACATGCGAAGCATGTCTTCCATCGTTCTATTGACCCTCTCGGTCTGCCCATCCGTTTGCGGATGGAAAGCTGTGCTAAACTTCAGCTTTGTTCCCAACATTTGCTGCACCAGCCTCCAATCATTGGATGTGAACCGCCCATCTCGGTCACTCACGATGTTGTGGGGCACACCATGAAGCCGCACTATATTATCCACATAAAGCTTTGCCAGCTTCTCCACCGGATCATCCTTCCTATGCGGAATAAAATGCGACACCTTTGTTAATCGATCGACCACCACCCAAATGGCGTCGTTCCCTTTTTGCGACCTTGGCAAACCATGCACAAAGTCCATAGAGATGTCGTCGAATTTCCACTCCGGAATAGGCAAGGACTTAAGAAATCCTCCCGGCTTTTGGCACTCCGCCTTTACCAAGGCGCAGGTTTGGCACTTCGCTACGTATAGCGCCACATCCTTTTTCAAACCCGGCCACCAAAACAGTTTCTTGACGTCGCGGTACATTTTCGTGCTCCCCGGGTGAATCGAGTACTTGGTATGGTGTGCCTCGTACAACAACTCCACCCGTAAATTGCCCACGCTTGGGACGCACAGACGACCGTCTTTCCACAGCAATCCGTCCTCCACGACGAATTGGGAATCTGACCCATCCAGAGCCTCTATCATGAACTGCTTCATATGAGCATCCATATCCAAAGCCTGCCGAATCCGATCAACCAGGTCATATTGGACTTCAGTCCAATTCAGCACTGCTTCAGCACTAGATTGTCTATCCACACACACAATCTCCAACGCCTCCAGCTCCTGCACCAACCGCTCATCATGCACTGATAGCCAATTCGCTTGAGCTGGGGCTCGGCGACTCAACGCGTCCGCAACCGCATTCCCTTTGCCAGGCACGTAGTGGATCTTGAATGTATAGTCCCCCAGGAACTCCATCCATCTACGCTGCCGCATATTCAGATCTTTCTGATCAATCAGGTACTTTAGGCTCTTGTGATCGGTGTAAATATCAATCTTCACACCGTACAAATAGTGTCTCCACAGCTTCAAGGCAAAAATCACGGCCGCTAACTCCAGGTCGTGGACCGGATAATTCCTCTCGTGCACTTTTAGCTGTCTCGAGCCATAAGCTATCACGCTGCCGTGCTGCAATAGCACGCAACCCAAACCGCTGCCTGAAGTGTCGCTATATACCTCATAGCCTTCGGTCCCCACCGGCGAACTCAGCACAGGCGCCGTGGTCAACCGACACTTCAATTCCTCAAAAGCTCGCGCGCACTCCGGCGTCCAAATGAACTTATGCTCCTTCCTCGTCAAAGTAGTGAGAGGTAGCGCTATCCGCGAGAAGTTCTCTACAAAGCGCCTATAATAGCCGGCAAGCCCCAAAAAGCTCCGGACTTCTGCTACCGTAGCGAGCTCAGGCCACTCCCGTATCGCAACAATCTTCGCCGGATCCACAGCAATACCCTCTACACTCACTATATGCCCGAGGAACGCCACTGAGGATAGCCAAAACTCGCACTTCGAGAACTTGGCATACAACTGGTTTCTCCTTAGCGTCTCCAACACCAAATGAAGATGCTTGAAGTGATCTTCCTCACTTTGCGAGTACACCAAAATATCGTCGATGAAGACGATCACGAAATGGTCCAAGTACTCCCTGAACGTCCTGTTCATCAAATCCATGAATACTGACGGCGCATTAGTCAGCCCAAACGGCATGACCGTAAACTCATAATGCCCGTATCTCGTACTAAACGCTGTCTTCGGGATATCACTCTCCCTTATCCGCAGCTGATAGTACCCAGACTTGAGATCTAACTTCGAGTACACCGTCGATCCGACTAACTGATCAAAGAGATCATCAATCCTAGGGATCGGGTACTTATTCTTCTCAGTCAGCTTGTTCAGCTCCCGATAATCAATACATAATCTCAAGCTTCCGTCCTTCTTCTTAACAAAGAGGACCGGTGCGCTCCAAGGCGAAGAACTCGGGCGCACATAACGTTGCTCCAACAACTCTTGCAATTGAACTTTCAGCTCCGCCATTTCCTTAGGCGCTAGCCGATACGGAGATCGTGACACAGGCTTTGCACCTGGCACTAGCTCGATCGTGAAATCTATCTCCCGTTGAGGCGGGGCTCCAGGAAGATCTGCGGGGAACACATCAGGGTATTCTGATACCACTGAAATACAATCCAAAGCAGGCTTCGGTTTTGCAACCTCCACTAGTGTAAAGAACAGTTCTGCTCCGGCACGAACCGCCTTCACCACCTGAAGAGCAGACATCAACGTCTTGCTCGACCCCTTTAAGCCCGTAAAAGTCGTCTCACGACTTGCTCCCAGCTTGACTTCCTTGCTACCGCAATCTATATGGGCCTGCTGCTCCGAGAGCCAGTCCATGCCAAATATGACGTCGAACTCCACTAACGGAAGTAAAGACGCCCGCAGGTCGAACTCCTGCTCCCCAATACGAATCTTAACATCGCAGATCATAACTGTAACGGCCCGAACACCGTTAAATTTTCAATTTTTTTTTCTTTTACAATTCATAATATCGTTTAGATTACACTTACACCACCATTCACAATGAGTATCTCCATCTATCATTATTCACAAACCATTATATGCTCACAACTTAAATCATGTCGCAATAATACGCTATCATACAAAAAGACTATGAAACAATATTGTACAGAACATCTAGAGTAATATACTATCCAGAAGTCTAGCCATATACATGAACAAGAAAACACAAGACATAAAAGTTTCTGGGGTGGTGGCCGTCACATGAAAAAGACGATTCAGCGTTGTTTAGCTTGCGAACTGCTTTTCCCTAAAAATTTAGAAATAGCAACCATTAGCCTTTAAGAAAGACTAAGTGAGATACTATCTTTTTAACCTTCTGTACGTACAAGTCATGAGGAATATATAACATGCTGCATATTCGTGTAAGCAATGTTTATGAAAAAAATATTAAGTACTATACGAGAATGCTATTTCAAGTATCATAAATCAATAAGCGTAGTATACCGTAGCTTTTATGTCATGTTTTACTTGTTTCATTCATAAGAAATGTTTAGGGCAATTGAATCAGTAACAATATCCATATTCCGTACATCAGTATGTTGGGCCCGACCCTGTTGAGTCTTCATATAGCCAAATCAGTCCATTCATCACATATTGATGCCTTTCGGCCAACTGATTTGGACATTCAGTAATAACATTTATGCGCATCAGTTTCAATATGCCCTAACCATTGCTATGTGTCGACACATTTACATAAGTGAGTTTATGAAATATTTCTTTTTCTTTTCCCCTCAGAATAAAGTCGTTTGATTTACTTTCAAAGAAAGCCATATCATAAACGATGCAGTTAGAATCATTCATTGTCCATACCAGCGACGCAAGTATTATAAAGTATGTGTGCTCATTTAAGAAACGATAACAACAATAAGCATAAATTAAAAAGGTAGATCTCACATTGAGGTGTTCATTTCCGATACCACGCCTCGCGTCATCGTCGGGATTATTGTGCGATGCCATCCTTCAATGTATCTGTCATATCAGTGAAATATTTTTGTTGAGGCACATTACTTTTCTTGGGTTGCATCTCATAATAATATCGATGTTGACACTAAGGTGGACCCCTTCACTAACATATGCCCCATTCTTAGACCTATATACATCATGTTTCCATGCCCAATCTACCACTATACATGCTGCCTATACGCCTAAATTCCATAGTCATGCAGTACTAGCGCATACATACAGCCACACCTCCAGCTGGAAAGACACAGCCACACCTCCAGCTGGAAAGACACAGCCAACAGAGAGCATACACACATCCGCACCTCCAGCTGGAAAGACACAGCCACACCTCCAGCTGGAAAGACACAGCCAACAGAGAGCATACACACATCCGCACCTCCAGCTGGAAAGACACAGCCACAGAGATACCAGGGAGCAGCCGGGCAACAAGTGCAGCCAACATAAATTACAACCCAAGACAAAGAGCAGTTACCAGAGGTGCAGCTGTCGGCCTACCACATACAGCAGGGTAACAACCAAAAACATAGCAGGTAAAGACTACCACAAGAGAATAACAGAACAAGGTTCAAATTAGGTAGTGCAGAAATAATAAGCAAAGCCGGCTAGGAGCAATTTAGGAGCAGAACCACAACTCATAACCCTAGTGCAACATCCTATGAATTGAACCCCAACTCATAATCTAGGAACAAGAAAGCCTTACCCAATTTCACTAACGCTGAAAATTAACCACAGAAGAAGGAAATGAAGAGCTCACAGTGAGGTAGCAGTGCAATCACAAGAAACCGAGCACCGATCCAAGCTACACGTTTCCAAAATCAACTTCTCGTGCCGTCAAGTGATGAAAACAACAGTAGAGGGAAGATATCCACTCGCCTTTGGCTTGAAATCGGAGGAGCTGAGAAGGAGAGAAGAGGAGAGAAGGAGTCGTACCCTAGCAGCGATTTCACCGAGGAGAAAGAAGATCGGTTCAGCGGCAAAGAAAAGCAACCATTATATCCTCTCCACCGACTCACACCGCCTCACAAGAAAGAAAAGTACCAATTTACCCCCAAATGGAATAGGAACAGCCAGCTTGTATCAAAACCACCTTCCATCCATTGCATACCCTTTTTGTCAAAAGTTATAAGCCATGACCCAATATATACTCTCAAAGAGTAGCCTCCATATTGTTGTTAACATGGAGTATCTAAAACTCTTTGTGACATTTATGTATGCACACAATGTAAATTAACAAAAACGAAAACTCACGTTGGACTCATATTTATGCGTTCATCATCGGGGAATTTCTTGTTATATTTTCGTTTATTCCAAACACATATAGATGTTCAAGAAAAATACATGATATACCTGATGAACCGTGCGACACGTCACAATTCTTCCCTCCTTATAGATTTTCGGCCTCGAAAATATTAATGTTCCAATTCAGTGAAAAAGTGAGGGAACATATTTTTCATCGTGTTTTCCTGCTCCCAAGTCGCTTCATCTTGGGGGTAACCTTTCCACCATATGCGTACAAAATTAACATCTCGATTGCGTAACTGCCTTTGTTGTCGGTCCACAATTTGATATGGTTCTGTTGGGCTTGATAAATCAGCATTAATGTGGACATTTTCTGTTGACACTATCTGCTCAGGATCTTGCACGTACTTTCGCAGTGCAGATACATGAAAAACATCATGCAGTTTCTGTAAATCTTTCGACAGTGCTAGTCGATACGCTACTTCTCCAAGTCTCTCAATAATTGGAAACGGTCCCACGTAACGTGGACTCAGTTTTCCCAGTCGTCGCTGACGAGACACCCCTTTAAAGGGTTTAATTTTTAAGCAAACCAGATCACCTACCTGGAATTCTACTTTGCGATGCTTAGCATTAAAATATTTTTGTTGACGGTCCTGCGCAATTTTCATTCTTTGTTGGATGATAACAATTTTTTCATGCCATTTATCAACCTTCTCTTTGTTATATATATGACGTTCACCATCTTCAGCCCAACTTAAAGGCGTTCTACAACGCCTGCCATACAAAGCTTCATACGGTGCCATACGAATAGAAGATTGATAGCTATTGTTGTACGAAAATTCCACAAGCGCCAAATATTTCTCCCATGACCCTTTGAGATCCAGCACCACCATTCGCAATAAATCTTCTAAAAATTGGATCGTCCTTTCTGATTGCCCATCTGTTTGGGGATGAAAAGATGTACTGAATTGTAATTTTGTGCCCAAACTTTTATGAATTTGCTTCCAATTTTCTGACGTGAATCGGCCATCTCGATCAGATATAATCGTTCGAGGAATTCCATGCAACTTCACGATATTATCAATATATAAACTACTCAGTTTCTCAGGTGGCCCATCCTGTCGTACTGCTATGAAATGCGCGCTCTTCGTCAATCGATCAATAATGACCCATATACCATTATGGCCCGATTTACTTCGAGGTAATCCAAAGACAAAGTCCATGGCAATGTCCTCTCATTTCCATTCTGGTATTGGTAACGATTGTAGATATCCTCCGGGTTTTTGGTGTTCAGCTTTAACAAGTTGACAAGTATGACAGGAGACAATATACTTGACTACATCCAACTTCAATCCCGGCCACCAAAAATCCTCTTTTAAATCATGGTACATTTTTATTCGACCAGGATGTATGGAATACGGGGTATTATGAGCCTCATACAAAATATCTTTTCGTAGAGTGTCCACATTTGGAATACAAACTCTTCCCTTCATTAATAACAGGCCATCTAGTTCCGAAAAATTTGGCAAGTCCTCACGTTTTAATTTTTCCTTCAGATCCATCAAATACCCATCTCTTGGCAGAGCCTCGAGAATTCGATCTTTCAGTGGATATCTGATTTGCATTTCAAAAAGTTGGAGCTTTTTATCCTCTTTGGACAGAATGGGGGTTAGTTTCATTTGCTCGAATTCTCGCACTAAATGTGCGTTAAACACGTTAAGAGTTGTTACACTTGTCACATCTTTCCGGCTCAAAGCGTCAGCAACAACATTTGCTTTTCCTGGGTGATACTGAAGGTTTACATCATAATCTTTGATAAATTCCAGCCACCGCCGCTGACGGAGGTTTAATTCCTTCTGCGTAAAGATATACTTCAAGCTTTTGTAGTCAGTGAAAATCTCACACCTTACCCCATACAAATAATGACGCCAAATTTTTAACGCAAAAATAACTGCGGCAAGCTCTAAATCATGAACGGGATAATTTCTTTCAGCATCCTTTAACTGACGAGAGGCGTAAGCAATCACTTTCTCGTGCTGCATTAATACACATCCCAAGCCTTTATATGACGCATCACTATAGATCTGAAAGTCTTCAGTACCTGACGGAAGTATTAACACCGGGGCTGTCGTTAATTTTTCTTTTAAAATTTCAAATGCCTCTTGGCAATTCTCGTTCCACTGAAAAGGGACACTTTTCCGCGTTAACTGTGTTAAGGGTAAGGAAATTTTTGAGAAATCCTTGACAAATCGTCGATAATACCCTGCCAAGCCAAGGAAACTCCGCACTTCGGTTACATTCGTCGGTTGTGGCCATTTTAAAACTGAATCAATCTTCGCAGGATCGACAGAAAGGCCGTGTTCTGTAATTCTATGGCCTAAGAACGATACTTCCTTTAACCAAAAGTCGCATTTCGAGAATTTCGCATACAATTGATTTTCCTGCAATGTTTGCAGCGCTAATCGCAAATGCTGCGCATGCTCTGTCTCAGACGGAGAATAAATAAGAATGTCGTCGATAAAAACAATGATAAATTTATCAAGGAAATTCTTAAAGATTCTGTTCATCATATCCATAAACGCTGCAGGGGCATTAGTAAGTCCAAACGGCATGACGACAAACTCATAATGGCCATATCTCGTGCTAAAGGCAGTCTTAAAGATATCCCCCTCCTTAATCCGAAGTTGATGGTATCCTGATCTCAGATCCATTTTAGAAAATACTCTTGCATGTACCAGTTGGTCGAATAAATCGTCTATGCGTGGCAGAGGGTATTTATTTTTCACTGTTAACTTATTCAATTCGCGATAATCCACGCATAAACGTAACGTCCCTTCTTTCTTTTTCACAAATAACACCGGCGCTCCCCACAGAGAAGAGCTGGTGCGAATGAAATCTTTATCGATCAATTCTTGTAATTGACATTTTAATTCGGCGAGTTCTTTTGGCGCCATCCTATACGGTGTCTTTGCCACTGGTCTTGCCCCTTCTTCTAAGTGAATCTCAAATTCCACTTCTCGTTTTGGAGGAAGTCCTGGGAGGTCCTCGGGAAAAAGTTCTGGAAATTCACATACCACGGGCACTTTATCTATTTCCTGTTTTCCCCCTGACATTCCTTTAACCATCACTAACATCGCTTCACACCCTTTTTTCATTTTCTTACAAGCCTTGAGTGAGGATATTAACATTTTAGCCACTTCATTTAAGCCGCGAAACACAATGACATTCTGATCCGCACATCTTATCATTACTTCCTTCTTTCGACAATTTATGACCGCTTCTTGTCGTGCTAACCAATCCATGCCCAAGATCATGTCAAATTCTGTGAGTGGTATCACTACAAAATCTGCCATGAAGTCCTTATCATTGAGTGTAAACCAAATAACGATACGTTGTTGTGACGGTATTACGTGATTATTTGGTAATGATACGTGCAGAACATCCGGCGTTATATAAGGTTCCGCCGCAACCGTAGGCAATATAGTACAAGAAATAAATGAATGACTTGCTCCTGTATCAAATAAAACTTTCCTCAGGTGACCTGAAATATAAAGCATACCTGTCACCACTGTCTCATTAGCGATCGCCTCTTGTTGGCTCAAATTAAACACACGAGGTTGTACTTGTCGTTCTTCCTCTGGCACTCTTCCCGGCACAGAAGTTGAGGCAACCGACTCGTTAGCTTTGGAAACATCCATTTGATATATCCTTTGGCTTTGAGGACCTGGAAAGTTCCGCGAACCGCTAGCTCCCTCTTTCCTCCTGGGACATTCCATCTGTCGATGTCCTGGTTGATGACACATATAACACACATTACTGCCCACCAGACACTGTCCTTTATGGGCCTTTCCACATTTCCCACATCTTTGCTCCTGCCTCTGAGACTGTATCACCGTGCCGCTCTCGACTGACCGAGGCTTCTTTCCAGAGTCACCTGATTTCCAGGAGGTATTTGCTTTTGATGACATTTCCTTACTTGCAGTCCACTGAGATCTTTTCTTGCCAAATTCCCGACGCCTCTGCGTCTTTTCTGCATCGATCTCCATTAACCGAGCCTTCTGGACCAAGGCCCCGTACTCCTGAATTTCAAGCGGTACTAGTATCACGCGTATGCTATCACGAAGACCTTCTTGGAATCGCCGACACCTTTCTTTCTCATTTGGAACAAAAGCACCAGCATAGAATGCCAAGTTGGCAAACTCCGTTTCATACTCCAAAACCGAACGAGGTCCTTGGACTAGTCGCAAAAACTTGTCCTGTAACAGCTTTTTCTCCGACTCTGGTACGAACCAGTTTGTAAATTCTCGCACAAAGATAGCCCATGATAGGTTCCCTTGTCCTTGATGCATCAAGCGTCCACGAACATTCAACCACCAGCGCTTAGCCTCCCCTTCAAGAAGAAATGTGACTAAATTTACCTTTCGGTCTTCTGGACACTGCATCACTTCAAGGATCGTTTCGATACGTGAAATCCAATCTTCCGTTTCCAAGGGCGACAGTGTACCCCGAAATGCTGGGGGCTTCAGGTCCAAAAATTGCTTTAGACTCTGCAGCTGGTACGGAAGGAGGAACATCCCGTACCATTTTAATTGCTTCTGCTAACATCAGAGTCAGATCAGTCAATTGAGGTTGTGCCTGTTGTTGCGGTAGTGGACTTACAATCTGCTCCACTGGCAATTGTGGTTCACCCTGTCCTGTTTCCATTTCTTTCGATACCAGCTCCCGAGATAACTGAGACAAATATCACAAAAGAAAGGCAATTACTCCTACATACATCATGTCAAGGTGTTTATATTCTCTAGTTCGTTACTTTGATACTCATTGCGGCCAGGCTTTGGGAAACCTGGCTCTGATACCACTAAATTGTAACGGCCCAAACACCGTTAAATTTTCAATTTTTTTTTTTTACAATTCATAATATCGTTTAGATTACACTTACACCACCATTCACAATGAGTATCTCCATCTATCATTATTCACAAACCATTATATGCTCACAACTTAAATCATGTCGCAATAATACGCTATCATACAAAAAGACTATGAAACAATATTGTACAGAACATCCAGAGTAATATACTATCCAGAAGTCTAGCCATATACATGAACAAGAAAACACAAGACATAAAAGTTTCTGGGGTGGTGGCCGTCACATGAAAAAGACGATTCAGCGTTGTTTAGCTTGCGAACTGCTTTTCCCTAAAAATTTAGAAATAGCAACCATTAGCCTTTAAGAAAGACTAAGTGAGATACTATCTTTTTAACCTTCTGTACGTACAAGTCATGAGGAATATATAACATGCTGCATATTCGTGTAAGCAATGTTTATGAAAAAAAATATTAAGTACTATACGAGAATGCTATTTCAAGTATCATAAATCAATAAGCGTAGTATACAGTAGCTTTTATGTCATGCTTTACTTGTTTCATTCATAAGAAATGTTTAGGGCAATTGAATCAGTAACAATATCCATCACATATTGATGCCTTTCGGCCAACTGATTTGGACATTCAGTAATAACATTTATGCGCATCAGTTTCAATATGCCCTAACCATTGCTATGTGTCGACACATTTACATAAGTGAGTTTATGAAATATTTCTTTTTCTTTTCCCCTCAGAATAAAGTCG
Source organism: Platanthera guangdongensis (assembly GCA_039583875.1). Classification (NCBI taxonomy): domain Eukaryota; kingdom Viridiplantae; phylum Streptophyta; class Magnoliopsida; order Asparagales; family Orchidaceae; genus Platanthera; species Platanthera guangdongensis. The sequence continues at coordinate 182,178,120 of CM077159.1, forward strand.
TTTGATTTACTTTCAAAGAAAGCCATATCATAAACGATGCAGTTAGAATCATTCATTGTCCATACCAGCGACGCAAGTATTATAAAGTATGTGTGCTCATTTAAGAAACGATAACAACAATAAGCATAAATTAAAAAGGTAGATCTCACATTGAGGTGTTCATTTCCGATACCACGCCTCGCGTCATCGTCGGGATTATTGTGCGATGCCATCCTTCAATGTATCTGTCATATCAGTGAAATATTTTTGTTGAGGCACATTACTTTTCTTGGGTTGCATCTCATAATAATATCGATGTTGACACTAAGGTGGACCCCTTCACTAACATATGCCCCATTCTTAGACCTATATACATCATGTTTCCATGCCCAATCTACCACTATACATGCTGCCTATACGCCTAAATTCCATAGTCATGCAGTACTAGCGCATACATACAGCCACACCTCCAGCTGGAAAGACACAGCCACACCTCCAGCTGGAAAGACACAGCCAACAGAGAGCATACACACATCCGCACCTCCAGCTGGAAAGACACAGCCACACCTCCAGCTGGAAAGACACAGCCAACAGAGAGCATACACACATCCGCACCTCCAGCTGGAAAGACACAGCCACACCTCCAGCTGGAAAGACACAGCCAACAAAGAGCATACACACATCCGCACCTCCAGCTGGAAAGACACAGCCACAGAGATACCAGGGAGCAGCCGGGCAACAAGTGCAGCCAACATAAATTACAACCCAAGACAAAGAGCAGTTACCAGAGGTGCAGCTGTCGGCCTACCACATACAGCAGGGTAACAACCAAAAACATAGCAGGTAAAGACTACCACAAGAGAATAACAGAACAAGGTTCAAATTAGGTAGTGCAGAAATAATAAGCAAAGCCGGCTAGGAGCAATCTAGGAGCAGAACCACAACTCATAACCCTAGTGCAACATCCTATGAATTGAACCCCAACTCATAATCTAGGAACAAGAAAGCCTTACCAAATTTCACTAACGCTGAAAATTAACCACAGAAGAAGGAAATGAAGAGCTCACAGTGAGGTAGCAGTGCAATCACAAGAAACCGAGCACTGATCCAAGCTACACGTTTCCAAAATCAACTTCTCGTGCCGTCAAGTGATGAAAACAACAGTAGAGGGAAGATATCCACTCGCCTTTGGCTTGAAATCGGAGGAGCTGAGAAGGAGAGAAGAGGAGAGAAGGAGTCGTACCCTAGCAGCGATTTCACCGAGGAGAAAGAAGATCGGTTCAGCGGCAAAGAAAAGCAACCATTATATCCTCTCCACCGACTCACACCGCCTCACAAGAAAGAAAAGTACCAATTTACCCCCAAATGGAATAGGAACAGCCAGCTTGTATCAAAACCACCTTCCATCCATTGCATACCCTTTTTGTCAAAAGTTATAAGCCATGACCCAATATATACTCCCAAAGAGTAGCCTCCATATTGTTGTTAACATGGAGTATCTAAAACTCTTTGTGACATTTATGTATGCACACAATGTAAATTAACAAAAACGAAAACTCACGTTGGACTCATATTTATGCGTTCATCATCGGGGAATTTCTTGTTATATTTTCGTTTATTCCAAACACATATAGATGTTCAAGAAAAATACATGATATACCTGATGAACCGTGCGACACGTCACAATAACCGCTCGCATCGAACACCCATTGGGCAACAACACATCCAACTTATCCTTCTCCATCGAAGAAGGGACTCCGATGCGTGATATAAATCCTTCGGACAAGAAGGAGTGTGAAGCTCCTATATCGAAGAGTGCTCGTGCCGGATTTTCACAAATCAATACGAATCCTAAACAAGCAGTGGTAAGGTAACATGTGCATAACAAGCATATAAAGGAATTGACTTGCTATAAATTAAACCGTACCTGTCACCACGTCAGCTTGTTTAATGGCCTCCTGTTGGCCAAGATTGTAGACCCTTGGTTGGGCCGGAGCATAGTGGGATGCGGTCGACTCCACCGCCTTACCCTTCTCTTCATAAGTAGCTCCTGGCCTCCTCTCGGACTTAGGACGTCCGCTCCAACAATCACGGGCGAAATGCCCCGTCTTTCCACACGTAAAGCACGCACCCGGGGTCCGACCCGTAGTCGCCCCAGAAGCGCCAGAAGGAGCTGGACCCGAAGTCCTATGCTTCTTGAAAGTCCTCCGATAGCCTGACTTTGAAGCAGTCGGCACTCTGAACTCAGATTTCTTTTCACCCAAGCTTTTCTTCGCTTGTACACTCTTCATGTCCTTCTCCAAGGACCGGGCAGTATTGACCAAGGTTAAGAAACCCTGCGTCATCGGCCCCGACAGTAACAATCTCAGCTCATCCCTCAAGCCTTCATAAAAACGATTAGTCTTGCGCTCCTCATCCATGATGATGGAGCTAGCATAACGACTCAACCGCGTAAACTCGTGGAGATATTCATCCACGCTTCTCTCACCCTGCACCAACTTCAGTAATTCATTCTCCATTGAAATCCTCTGAGTCGAAGGGAGGTATCTTGCCAAGAATAATTCCGAGAACTCTTCCATCGGAACGTCTATCAGTTGTCTACCTCGCAGATGATGCAGCTCCAAACCTTCCCACCACATCCTCGCTTCTCCATCCAACAGGAATGTAGCGATGGTGGTCATCTGCCACTCCTCCGTCTCCGTCGCTGTCATGACTCTCTTCACCCTAGAGAGCCAGTCTTCAGCCTGCGATGGGGTTCCCAACCCCGAGAATAACGGAGGGTTAAAGCTCATTACATGCTTCAACTGCCTCTCAGTCGCCCTCCTTGGCACTATTGGTTCTACAGCCACTTGCTCCATCCTCCTCGGCTCCGCCTCTTGCAGAGGTACTTGCTCCATCACAGGAGCGGGCTGCTGCGCTTGCCTCCCAGGCTGCGCATTGATCACGGCCAACACCGCTTCAGCCACCAATCTTATATTTTCAGCCGACAAAGGTGTTGCGGGAGCAACTTCCGGTGCACTACTTGCCTCAGAAACTCGGCGTTCTGACGGCCCAACACCGCTTCGGGTCACCTATAGTGGTACAAAACACCGGTAAGCGACCAAATAAATTGCAAACAGCAATTATAGGAACACGCAGGTTCCTCAAACACGAGTATTTTCATTCCTAAGTGGACATTCATGGGTTCTTTTTACTGTTATAACGATGACGCACACAATGTGCTCACCACCCCTTAAAAAGAATTCGCCCACGAATGCAATTCAAGCCCAACCAAAACCAGTAGTCTGATACCAAATTGTAACACCCCCTATCCGTCGCATAACATATAGCAGTAGGTCCGGCCGGGGCCCGACGCCATATACCACAGACAGACCGGGTGGTTACGTATGGAAACCATCCAACCAATCTCAACGTCCTACACAGAGCATTCTAGCGGAAGCAGTTTAAAATAAGTTGTAAACAAGAACCCAGCCTAAGAGCACGAATGTCCACTAACATGATAATAGGAATGTTATTACAAAAATACCCAAATATTCGGCTTTAAGGCCTTACAGAATGTTTCTCTTGACTAATACATGATTTACAAACCTCGGCACGCAGGCCGGTCATACATGAATAAAATAGAAAACATTTCCATTCGGGTCTTCGAGGGCCAGCTTCGCAAAAAGGGCTTTAGCCCGCTATTGACCGCTTGGTCCAGCTGCACCTGCAAGCAACAATCCACCGCACGGTGGCAAACAAAGCAACGGTCAGCAATGCTAACCAAATTATAACGATCCCGCCCCCAACTCGGGGCGGCGATGCTCCTTCCCTGCATTTCATTAGCACAAGCGAGCAAGACATATAACCATAGCCATTTCATCACAGACGTTGGCTCGCACGGCCACACGCCTCGTGCACTCAGGGCACATTCTCGGTGAACCGGTCCATGTCGCGTCAATTAAAGCCACCAACATTCCGGACTCACCACCGCCAACAGACGGCTAATCCTATGAGCAATTTGTCTTCCTGGCATTGGTCACGTCAATTTAAGCCATCGACCGCCGAAGACCCTATTCTATGCCAACGGTAAGTGCCACGTGCCTTTAGGTCTCTTTAACCAAACGACATAGAACGGGTACGGTTCCATCTAACCCGTGCTCACGTCGCAACGACAATTTAAGCCATATGCGCGGGTCAAACTTCCACCGAGTCCCGTGTCCATCACAAAGCACATAACCCCGTTATGTTCAAGTTGGCTCTCAGGCCACCAAGTTGGCAAGACCTCGTGTCCGCCCAGTTTTCTGGGTGCACCTTTGGGTTAGTCCCCAAGGCTCCCTGCTGCAATCTACCGCGTAGAAAACCCGAAAACACCCAATAGCACGGAGTCTTCTCCGGCCTTATGCAATGCAACATCACCGATCCGGACTAACATGTCCGGGTAGGCTTCACACAAAATGCCTACGTCCGTTCTCGCATACGGACTCTAAACAACGGGGACTTTACATATCTACCCGAAGGAACGCCACCAACTCTCCGCAAACTCGCGAGAGGGGGGGCTTCCTATGCTAAGAAAAGGAGCGATGCAAGCTCAAGATGAGGATCGTTACCCTTGCGTTCCTCTTTGGCGCCATCGAAATGTAATCGGATAGAAATCACCGCACTTGCGTTGCCTCCGTGGATCCGGAGTCGGCTTGCGATTCGGAGCTTCGAAGCTCCTCCAATGGCGGATCTAGCTCCTCTTCCTCTTGCCTTAGCTCTTCTTTCTCCAAGGGTTTGGAGAGATAAAAAGGTAAGAAAAATGGATTTTTCTAAGTCAACTCCCGGGTATATCCTCCCAGGAACAACCCCCAGCCATTGGATCTTCAATCAAGGAAACGAACGGCTTTGATTCGGGGCTGAAATGCCCAATCTGGGCCGAACACGGCCTGGCACACGCCCGTGTCCAGGGCCGTGTGCCGCATTCGCCGTCAAAATCGAATCTTCTGAACACGCACACGGGTATCGAACACGCTGTTGAGGACCAAGGTCCAGCGGGATTGGGTGTGTGTGGGACCGCATATTTGGGCTTCCCCATCGCGTTCCAGGTCTGGGTGTTGACCCCGGTGGGCCCCCCGTGTGGCGGAATATCCCCGCCATCCCGTGGTTGGATTAGTCCCACATTGCCTGCAGCGGGTGGTCCTTGGTGTTTATGTACCCCCGTCCCCCCTTACCATCACCTCGGGGTTTTGGGAAGATGTGTGGTGACGGGTGGTTTCCACATGGTATCAGAGCCATCCCGCTGCGGGGGTGTGTTGAGGACCAAGGTCCAGCGGGATTGGGTGTGTGTGGGACCGCATATTTGGGCTTCCCCATCGCGTTCCAGGTCTGGGTGTTGACCCCGGTGGGCCCCCCGTGTGGCGGAATATCCCCGCCATCCCGTGGTTGGATTAGTCCCACATTGCCTGCAGCGGGTGGTCCTTGGTGTTTATGTACCCCCGTCCCCCCTTACCATCACCTCGGGGTTTTGGGAAGATGTGTGGTGACGGGTGGTTTCCACACACGCCCGTGTTCGAGCTGACACGCCCGTGTTCCAGCTGACACGGCCGTGTAGCCGGCCGTGTACCCCATTATTTTCTCCCATTTTCAACCCGAGCACTGCACGGGTTCTAGGACACGCCCGTATCCTTGCCCGTGTCATATCGACACGCCTGGGCCCCCAGGCCGTGTACACGGGACATTTCGTCGAGGGGAGAACGACGACTGGATGACACGGCCTTGGACACGCCCGTGTCCTAGGCCGTGTGCCTTGTCTCGACGATCGTCGAGTGAATCTCGACGATTTCACCTTGACGATCGTCGACACGGGTCGACACGCCCTGCGACACGCCCGTGTCGCAGGCCGTGTGCCCATTCTCGACGAATCGTCGAGAATGACTCGACGATTTCACGGCTAAGTGTCGACACGGGTCGACACGCCCTGCGACACGCCCGTGTCGCAGGCCGTGTGCCCATTCTCGACGAATCGTCGAGAATAACTCGACGACTTCGCGGCTAAGTGTCGACACACGCTCGACACGCCCTGGGACACGCCCGTGTCCCAGGCCGTGTGCCTTCAGCCAGAAACCAAAACTGGCCCAAAACGTCCCCCTTTGCTCCTTTGAGTTTCGGGGCGTTACAAAATCACCCACTACATTAACCTCCGAGCAGCCCGAGACCCAAAGCCCAAGTGGCACGACATCACACTCAAGCAGATCAATCCCAGTCGCAGTCATCCCAGAGCGGGCCTCCTATAAGATACGAGCTTGCTCGATCTCAAAGTCGTGAGACCTGTTGTACTCGATCACCACAAGCACTCACATAACCTAAATGTCCCTCAGCTCTGTGGTTAGACGAGACTTCTCTTTCTTCAGCTACTCCACCTTTATCCAGATAGACTTTATTCCTCCTAAAGAGTGACTGAACAAAGGCTCTTCACTACTACCGCGCGAACGGACTCCAATCCTCCCCAGGCGAAAGCGAGCAAAGTCACCTTGCAAAATCATAAGTACTCTCAAAGCGCGTAAAACCAAGGTCCATCACCGTCTCTCGAAACAAATAGATCTTCAAGTCCATCCACACTATCAATGCAAGTGGGGAAAGTGTCCTCCCCATCATACTTAAGCAACAAGCTTTCGTCTCTAACGCTCGGCGACAACCTCCAGCAATAACGCCCGACAAACATGGAATATAAAAGCACTGGATGCTCTCGGGACGTCGCAACGCATGTTACAACACCAAGTCGTCGTAGTACGGACAACAGTAGAGAACTGTTCGACAATTGCTAAGATCCCCCGCCTGATGATGACGATGAGGCCTTCACCGCGCAAGGCCACCACTCGTGGGGGAGTTGCAAGGTCAACACGTCATGTAAAAGCTCACATCTAAGCAAAGTAAATGACAAAGGCAATATGCCAGCGGACAACACCAAGCTTGCGTGCAACACAAACACAATTGACTGCTTCCCTGTCGCCAACACCACCTTTCAAGACATCACCGACTCGGTGAACGGAACGCCCCGCAGCATTCGCGACACACAAAGCTCTAGCCAAATACAAGGCAGAGCTCGACAACATGCAACCGCCATGAGCCTACCTTCATAGCCATTGTCTCAAGGTCCGCTTAGCTACCCGACCTCGCTCCACTCTAAGGACATGAGACTCCTGGTGTTCTGCAAACACGAAAGCTCGCTCCATTACAATATTCCAAGGCACGAACGCTGTAACGCCCCGAAACTCAAAAGAGCGACGGGAGGCGTTTTAGGCCAAATTTGGAATCTGGCAGGAGGCACACGGCCTAGGACACGGGCGTGTCCCAGGGCGTGTCAGGCTGGAGTCGACGATTTGGTCGAGAGGTCGACGATTTTGGAGTCGACGATCGTCGAGCAGAGAACACGGCCTGAGACACGGGCGTATCTCTGGGCGTGTCGAGCCCGTGTCGACGATCGGCCCGGGGAGTCGACGAATTTCGCTCGACGATGTGTCAAGACAAGACACACGGCCTAGGACACGGGCGTGTCCAAGGCCATGTCAGCAAGTTGACGAACTTCGCTCGACGATGTGTCGAGACGAGGCACACGGCCAAGGACACGGGCGTGTCCAAGGCCATGTCAGCAAGTCGACGAACTTCGCTCAACGAAGTGTCGAGACAGTGAACACGGCCTGGATCTTAGACGTGTTCGAGTAGACACGGGCTAGTACACGGGCGTGCCCAATACCCGTGTGAGTCTCGGGTTGTTTTCGGAGCTATGTCGATGGGGGCACACGACCGACCACACGGCAGTGTTAGTTGGGACACGGGCGTGTCAGGTCGAACACGGGCGTGTCAGGTCGAACACGGGCGTGTTGGATGCCCGTGTGTTGTTCCAGGCGCGTCGATTTTGACGGCGAATGGGGTACACGGCCCTGGACACGGGCGTGTCACGGGTCGTGTTTGGCCTAGTTTTAGCATTTCAGGCCCGAATCAAGGCCGTTTGTTTCTTTAATTTGGGATCCAACTGCCGGGGGTTGTTCCTGATGGTATATATATGGGATTGGGCCTTTGAAACCCTCATTTCACTTGAGTGGTTCCCTTTCTAAAGCTAGAGAGAGGAGAGCAAAGGAGGAAGAAGAAGCTAGATCCGGCCATTGGAGGAGCTTCGAAGCTCCAAATCGCGAGCCGACTTCGGATCTACGGAGGCAAAGAGAGTGCGGTGCTTTTCATCCGCTTACTTGCCCATGGCTCCAAGGAAGAACGCTAGGTTAATGATTCTCTTCTTGAGCATGTGAAGCTCTCCTTCTTTGCATAGGAAGCCCGCTCTCGCGAGTTTGCGGTGAGTTGGAGGCATTCCTTCGGGTAGATATATAAAGTCTCTGTTGTTTAGAGTCCGTATTCGAGAACGGACATAGGCATGATGTGTGAAGCCTACCTGGACATGTTGGTCTGGATCGGTGATGTTGCATTGCATATATGTATGTCGGAGAAGACTCCGTGCGATCGTTTGTTTTTCGGGTTTTCTACGTGGTAGATTGCAACAGGGAGCTTTGGGGATTAACCCTAAGGTGCACCCGGAAAATTATGCGGATGCATGATCTTGCCAACTTGGTGGCCTTGGAGCCAACTAGTACATAACCGGGTTATGTGAAGTTTGTGGTCGAAACGGGACTCGGGAGATGTTTGACCCGCGCATATGACTTAAATTGTCGTTGCGATATGAGCACGAGTTAGATGGAACCGTACCCGTTCTATGTCGTTCGGTTAGAACCGTTGACATAGATGAGGGTCTTCGGCGGTCTATGGCTTAAATTGACGTGACCTATGCCAAGAAGACAAAAAGCTCATATGTTTGGTCGTCATAGTGGCGTCGGTGAGTCCGGAATGTCTATGATTTAAATTGACGTGATATTGGCCGGTTCATCGAGAATGTGCCCTGAGTGCACGGGGTGTGTGGCCGTGCGAGCCTACGCCTGTGATGTTGTGACATTGTTATAATGTCTATTATACTAATAAATTGCAGGGAAGGAGCATCGCCGCCCCGAATTGGGGGCGAGATCGTTATAATTTGGTCAGCATTGCTGACCGTTGCCTTTGTTTGCCACCGTGCAGTGGTTTTGTTGCTTGCAGGTGCTGCTGGACCAAGCGGTCAATAGCGGGCTAAAGCCCAAATTGCGAAGTCGGCCCTCGAAGGCCGAATTGGAGTGTTTACTTGCTTTTATTCATGTATGACAGGTCTGCATGTTGTGGTATGGAAAACATGTAATATTGAGTAAGCCATTTTGTAAGGCCTTAAGGCTTGTACTTGTGTATGTACAACATTCCTATTTGATGTTTAGTGGACATTCATGCTTGGTGCTGGGTTCTTTAATTACAACTTAAAACTGCTTCCGCTAGAATGCTCTGTGTAGGACGTTACATTGGTTGGATTGTTTCCATTGAGTAACCACCCAGTCTGTCTGTGGTATATGGCGTCGGGTCCCGGCCGGACCTACTGCTATATGCTATGCGACAGATAGTGGGTGTTACAATTTGGTATCAGACTACTGGTTTTGGTCGGGTTTAAGATGAATTCGTGGACGAATTCTTTTTAAGGGGTGGTGAGCACATGTGTGTGCGTCATCGTTATAACAACAAAAGAACTCATGAATGTCCACCTAGGAATGAAAATACACGTGTTTGGGGAACCTGTGTGTTCCTATAATTGTTGTTTGTAATTTTATTTGGTCGCTTAATGGTGTTTTGTACCACTATAGGTGACCAGAAGTGGCGCTGGGCCGTCGGAACGTCGAGTTTCTGAGGCTAGTAGTGCACCTAATGAAGCTCCTGCAACACCTCCATCGGCTGAGACCATACGTTTGGTGGCCGAAGCAGTGTTGACCATGATTAATGCGCAGCCTGCAAGGCAAATGCAGCAGCCCGCTCCTGCGATTGAGCAGGTACCGCTGCAAGCGGCTGAGCCGAGGAGAGTGGAACATGTAGTAGTGGAGCGGTTGGTGCTAAGGAGGGCAACCGAGAGACAGCTCAAGCATGTCATGAGCTTTAATCCTCCGGTATTCTCGGGGTTGGGAACCCCATCTCAAGCTGAAGACTAGCTCTCCAGGGTGAAGAGAGTCATGACAACAACGGAGACGGAGGAGTGGCAAATGACCACCATTGCTACGTTCCTTCTGGACGGTGAAGCGAGATTGTGGTGGGAAGGATTGGAGCTGCACCTATTGAGAGGTAGGCAACTTGTTGATGTCTCGATGGAGGAGTTCTCGAGACTATTCTTGGCTAGATACCTCCCTTCGGCGCAGAGGATAGTGTTGGAGAACGAGTTCCTGAAGTTGGTTCAAGGAGACAGTGTCGTGGATGAATATCTCCACGAGTTTACTCATTTGAGTCAATATGCTGGCTCCACCATTGCGGATGAGGAGCGCAAGACGAATCGATTCTACGAAGAGTTGAGAGATGAGTTGAGGTTACCACTCTCGGGGCCGATGATGCAGGGTTTCTTAACCTTGGTCAACACGGCCCGGTCCTTGGAGAAGGACATGAAGAATGTACAAGCAAAGAAAAGCTTGGGTGATAAGAAATCTGAGTTCAAAGTGATGACTACTTCAAAGTTCGGCTATCGAAGATTCCACAAGAAGCATAGGATTTCGGGTCCAGCTCCTTCTGGTACTTCTGGGGCGACTACGAGTCGGACCCCGGGCGCATGTTTCACTTGTGGAAAGTCGGGGCACTTTGCCCGCGATTGTTGGAGCGGACGTCCCAAGTCCGAAAGAAAGCCGGGAGCGACTTATGAAGAGAAGGGCAAGGCGGTGGAGTCAACCGCGTCCCATTATGCTCCGGCCCAACCAAGGGTGTATAATCTTGGCCAACAGGAGGCCATCAAACAGGCAGACGTGGTGACAGGTACGATTTAATTTATAGCAAGTTAATTTTTTTAAATACTTGTTATGCACGTGTTACCTTACCACTACTTGTTTAGGATTTGTTTTGATTTGTGAAAATCCGGCAAGAGCACTCTTCGATACGGGAGCTTCACACTCCTTCTTGTCCGAAGGATTTATATCACGCATCGGAGTCCCTTCTTCGATGGCGAAGGATAAGTTGGATGTGTTGTTGCCCAACGGGTGTTCGATGCGCACGGATAGAATCTCCGGTGTTAAGATTCGCATTGGGAATCAGGAGTTCGATTTGCAAGCGTCGTTACTACCGTTTGTGGAGTTCGACGTTATATTTGGCATGGACTGGCTCTCGCAGCAGCAAGCCTATATTGATTGCGGTCGTAAGGAAGTCAAGTTGGGAGCAAGTTGTGAGACGACTTTTACGGGCTTAAAAGGGTCGATCAAGACGTTGATGTCTGCCCTTCATGTGGTGAAGGCGGTTCGTGCTGGTGCAGAGCTGTTCTTTACACTAGTGGAGGTTGCAAAGCCGAAGCCCGCGTTGGATAGTATTTCAGTGGTATCGGAGTACCCTGATGTGTTTCCTAGAGATCTTCCTGGAGCCCCGCCTCAACGGGAGATAGATTTTACGATAGAGCTCATACCAGGTGCAAAGCCTGTGTCACACTCTCCATATCGGCTAGCGCCTAAGGAAATGGCGGAGCTGAAGGTTCAACTGTAAGAGTTGTTGGAGCAAGGCTATGTGCGCCCAAGTTCTTCGCCTTGGAGCACGCCGATCCTCTTTGTTAATAAGAAGGACGGAAGCTTGAGACTATGTATTGATTATCGGGAGCTTAACAAGATGACGAAAAAGAACAAGTACCTGATCCCCCAGATCGTTGATCTTTTTGATCAGTTGGTCGGGTCGACGGTGTACTCAAAGTTGGATCTCAAATCCGGGTACTATCAGCCGCGAATAAGGGAGAGTGATATCCCGAAGACAATATTCAGTACGAGATACGGACATTACGAGTTTATGGTCATGCCGTTTGGGCTGACAAATGCGTCGTCAGTGTTCATGGATTTGATGAACATGACCTTCAGAGAGTACTTGGACCATTTTGTGATCGTCTTCATCGACGATATTTTGGTGTACTCGCAGAGTGAGGAAGATCACTTCAAGCATCTTCATTTGGTTTTGGAGACGCTGAGGAGGAGTCAATTGTACGCCAAGTTCTCGAAGTGCGAGTTTTGGTTGTCCTCAGTGGTGTTCCTCGGTCATATAGTGAGTGGAGAAGGTATTGCAGTGGATCCGGCGAAGATTATTGCGATACAGGAGTGACCTGAGCTTTCTACGGTAGCGGAAGTCCGGAGCTTTGTGGGGCTTGCCGGCTATTATAGGCGCTTCGTAGAGAACTTCTCGCGGATAGCATTACCTCTCACTACTTTGACGAGGAAGGAGCAGAAGTTTGTTTGGACGCCGGAGTGCGCGAGAGCTTTTGAAGAGTTGAAATGTCGGTTGACCACGGCGCCTGTGCTGAGTTCGCCATATGGGACCGAAGGTTATGAGATTTATAGCGATGCTTCGGGCAGTGGTTTGGGTTGCGTGCTACTGCAACACGGAAGTGTAATAGCTTATGGCTCGAGACAGCTCAAAGTGCACGAGAGGAATTATCTGGTCCATGACTTGGAGTTAGCGGACGTGATTTTTGCCCTGAAGCTGTGGAGACACTATTTGTACGGCGTGAAGATTGATATCTACACCGATCATAAGAGCCTGAAGTATCTGATCGATCAGAAAGATCTGAATATGCGACAGCGTATATGGATGGAGTTCCTGGGGGACTATACATTCAAGATCCACTACGTGTCTGGTAAGGGCAATGCGGTTGCGGACGCGTTAAGTCGCCGAGCCCCAGCTCAAGCCAATTGGCTATCAGTGTATGATGAGCAGTTGGTTCGGGAGTTGGAGGCGTTGGAGATTGTTTGTGTGGATAAGCAATCAAGTGCTGAAGCAGTACTGAATTGGACTGAAGTCCAATATGACCTGTCTGATCGGATTCAGCAGGCTTTGGATATGGATGTCCATATGAATCCGTTCATGGTAGAGGCTCTGGATGGGTCAAATTCCCAATTCGTTGTGGAGGATGAATTGCTTTGGAAAGACGGTCGTCTGTGCGTCCCAAGTGTGGGCAATTTGCGGGTGGAACTGTTGTACGAGGCACATCGCACCAAGTACTTAATTCACCCGGGGAGCACGAAGATGTACCGCGATGTAAAGAAAATATTTTGGTGACCGGGTTTGAAGAAGGATGTGGCACTCTACGTAGCGAAGTGCCAAACTTTCGCCTTAGTGAAGGCGAAATGTCAAAAGCCGGGAGGATTTCTGAAGTTCTTGTCTATTCCAAAGTGAAAATTCGACGACATCTCTATGAACTTTGTGCACGGTTTGCCAAGGTCGCAAAAGGGGAACGACGTCATTTGGGTGGTCGTAGATTGGCTAACGAAGGTGTCGCATTTCATTCCTCATAGGAAGGATGATCCCGTGGAGAAGTTGGCAAGATTATATGTGGATAATATTGTACGGCTTCACGGCGTGCCCCACAGCATCGTGAGTGACCGAGATGGGCGGTTCACGTCCAATGATTGGAGGCTAGTGCAGCAAATATTGGGAACAAAATTGAAATTCAGCACAATATTCCATCCGCAAACAGATGGGTAGGCCGAGAGAGTCAATAGGACTATGGAAGACATGCTCCGCATGTGTGTCTTGGACTTTGGAAAGCAATGAGAAGACCATCTTTATTTGGTGGAGTTTGCATACAACAATAGCTACCAAGCGAGTATTCAAATGGCGCCCTTCGAGGCCCTATATGGTAGAAAATGTCGCACGTCGTTGTCTTGGTTAGAAACGGGTGAGTCAAAGTTGTACAAGCGCCAAGAGGTGGAAGATGCTACGTCTTTGGTTCGTACCATTCGGGAGAGGTTGCTTGTCGCTCAGGACCGACAAGTGAAGTACTATAATGCCAAGCACAGGAACGTGGAGTTCGCTGTGGGCGATTGGGTGTACTTAAAGATCAAGCCGTTCAAGGGTGTCTCGCGAGTGCGGCGATTGAAAAAGCTAAGCCCGAGATACCTTGGGCCGTTTGAGGTTCTGGAGCGAGTTGGTGAAGTAGCCTATCGGTTGAAGCTTTCAGTGGAGCTTAGTGGTTTACACGATGTATTCCATATATCGGTGTTACAGAAGGCGGTGCAAGAGCCTTCGCAAGTGATCGCGGTTGATCAAATGCCGGTGGATAGTGGGTTGATGACAAAAGTCAAGCCCGTGCGGATTGAGAACTCGGAGGTCAAGCGGCTGCGCAATAAAGAGGTCAGGATGGTCAAGGTCCGATGGGACAATTGCGGTCGTGAGGAGCTCTCTTGGGAGCGAGAGCAGACTATGCTTGACGAATATCCGGAGTTGTTCCGCTCAGGTACAATTTTAATTTTGGTACTTGTCTTTCCTTTATGTAATTTTGTGGGCGAAATTCTTTTAAGAGTGGGAGAGTTGTAACGCCCCGAAACTCAAAAGAGCGACGGGAGACGTTTTAGGCCAAATTTGGAATCTGACAGGAGGCACACGACCTGGTACACAGGCGTGTCCTAGGGCGTGTCAGGCTGGAGTCGACGATTTGGTCGAGAGGTCGACGATTTTGGAGTCGACGATCGTCGAGCAGAGAACACGGCCTGAGACACAGGCGTGTCTTAGGGCGTGTCAAGCCCGTGTCGACGATCGGCCTGGGGAGTCGACGAATTTCACTCGACGATGTGCCGAGACAAGGTACACGGCCTAGGACACGGGCATGTCCAAGGTCGTGTCAGCAAGTCGACGAACTTCGCTCGACGATGTGTCGAGACAAGGCACACGGCCTAGGACACGGGCGTGTCCAAGGCCGTGTCATCAAGTCGACGAACTTCGCTCGACGAAGTGTCGAGATAGTGAACACGGCCTGGAGCCCAGGCGTGTTCGAGTAGACACGGGCTAGGACACGGGCGTGTCCAATACCCGTGTGAGTCTCGGGTTATTTTCGGGGCTGTGTCGATGGGGGCACACGACCGACCACACAGCCGTGTCAGTTGGAACACGGGCGTGTCAGGTCGAACACGGGCGTGTTGGATGCCCGTGTGTTGTTCCAGGCGCGTCGATTTTGACGGCGAATGGGGGACACGGCCCTGGACACG
The DNA here is from genome assembly GCA_039583875.1 of Platanthera guangdongensis. NCBI lineage: Eukaryota > Viridiplantae > Streptophyta > Magnoliopsida > Asparagales > Orchidaceae > Platanthera > Platanthera guangdongensis. The sequence goes on from CM077159.1 coordinate 182,193,161, forward strand.
GGCGTGTCACAGGCCGTGTTCGGCCCAGTTTTAACATTTCAGGCCCGAATCAAGGCCGTTCGTTTCTTTAATTTGGGATCCAACGGCTGGGGGTTGTTCCTGATGGGATATACACGGGATTGGGCGTTTGAAACCCTCATTTCACTTGAGTGGTTCCCTTTCTAAAGTCTAGAGAGAGAGAGGTGAGCAAAGGAGGAAGAAGCTAGATCCGGCCATTGGAGGAGCTTCGAAGCTCCAAATCGCGAGCCGACTTCGGATCTACGGAGGCAAAGAGAGTGCGGTGCTTTTCATCCGCTTACTTATCCATGGCTCCAAGGAAGAACGCTAGGGTAACGATTCTCTTCTTGAGAATGTGAAGCTCTCCTTCTTTGCATAGGAAGCCCGCTCTCGCGAGTTTGCGGTGAGTTGGAGGCGTTCCTTCGGGTAGATATGTAAAGTCCCCGTTGTTTAGAGTCCGTATTCGAGAACAGACATATGCATGATGTGTGAAACCTACCCGTACATGTTGGTCTGGATCGGTGATGTTGCATTACATAAATGCCTGAGAAGACTCCGTGCGATCGTTTGTTTTTTGGGTTTTCTACGCGGTAGATTGCAACAGGGAGCTTTGGGGATTAACCCTAAGGTGCACCCGGAAAACTGGGCGGATGCGCGATCTTGCCAATTTGGTAGCCTTGGAGCCAACTAATACATAACCGGGTTATGTGAAGTTTGTAGTGGAAACGAGACTCGGGAGATGTTTGACCCGCGCATATGGCTTAAATTGTCGTTGCGATGTGAGCACGGGTTAGATGAAACCGTACCCGTTCTATGTCGTTCGGTTAGAGCCGTTGGCATAGATGAGGGTCTTCGACGGTCTGGCTTAAATTGACGTGACCTATGCCAAAAAGACAAAAAGCTCATATGTTTGGCTGTCATAGTGGCGGCGGTGAGTCCATAATATCTATGGCTTAAATTGACGTGACATTGACCGGTTCATCGAGAATGTGCCCTGAGTGCACGAGGTGTGTGGCCGTGCGAGCCTACGCCTGTGATGTTGTGACATTGTTATAATGTCTGTTATACTAATAAATTGTAGGGAATGAGCATCGCCGCCCCGAATTGGGGGCGAGATCGTTATAATTTGGTCAGCATTGCTGACCGTTGCCTTTGTTTGCCACCGTGCGGTGGTTTTGTTGCTTGCAGGTCTGTTGGACCAAACGGTCAATAGCGGGCTAAAGCCCAAATTGCGAAGCCGGCCCTCGAAGGCCGAATTGGAGTGTTTACTTGCTTTTATTCATGTATGACCGGACTGCGTATCGTGGTATGAAAAACATGTAATATTAGTAAACCATTTTGTAAGGCCTTAAGGCCTGTACTTGTGTATGTACAACATTCCTATTTGATGTTTAGTGGACATTCATGCTTGGTGCTGGGTTCTTTAATTACAACTTAAAATTGCTTCCGCTAGAATGCTCTGTGTAGGACGTTACATTGGTTGGATGGTTTCTATTGAGTAACCACCCGATCTGTCTGTGGTATATGATGTCGGGCCCCGACCAGATCTACTGTTATATGCTATGCGACGGATAGAGGGTGTTACAAACGCCATTGATGACCTCCACCTCTATAAGATCTATCCCAGCTCCTAATGTGAATGGACACTGAATCACTCCAAGTTGAAGCATGGAAATAGACACCATATCCTTCCACGTCTTCAGTTGACAACGAGCCCGTTGGTCCTTTTGCGACACCGAAACAAGGGGGTAGAACATCGCTTCACGTCACAAAAATTCATCGCCATCACGAACTTTTCGCGACAACCACACAAGCTAGCACACATTGTTGTGCTCGAGGAAAAGTATTCAAAGTAGCGCGCTCTCACACCAATACAGTCTGCAAAGTGCAAAGTGGGAGAACGACTCCACAACGCATTATAGATGTCGCACGACCAACAAAGGTAAAGCATATGTAGTCAATCGCTGGCATCACTGCCCGGGCATCCCCGCGAAATCTTCGGCCTTCAATGCAAACACGGGCGGGTCTGAGGAGTCTGTGCCAACATCAAGGTATAGCCAAGGGTACATTCCACACCGCAAACAAAAATGACTTATGACTCGCGCTTACAGAGGCAATTTTGAGTCTGTGACTCCTAAGGCAAAGGTTCGTGGCTAAAAATTTCCGGGCTCGACGCTTTGTAGTTTACCGCCTACGAAAATTTGGGGGCATTCGACGGGGTTCCCCCTGAACCTTCTAAGTTAAACCAGAGCTCAACCAAAGACATGTAGAGGAGCCAACAACACTAAGCAAGCCCGCACACACGCGCCACGTGCAAGTACACACGTAAGGACCATGCATGACTCACGTACGACGACATGCGTACGACAACCCACGTGTAGTAATGTCGCCACAACCCCGCGCGAAGCTAGCACCGTGCGCACAGTAGCGTTGCTGCGACCCCACTTGCAGTGGCCGCGCACAACAGTGGTGTTGCGACACTGCGTACGGGAGCACTTGCGCCGCGACACTGCTGCACCATCGCCATCGTAGCAGCCCCCTGCACTGTACAATGGTTTGCATATGGTAGCCTGCGCTCAACATCGCTATCGCGGCACTGCTCGCGCATCGCGCCCGCCTGCACTGCCGTAGGGTCGTGCAACAGGGCCTCGCCACACGCACAATGCTCCCGTGAGCGCGAGCGCCACCAACGGTCGTCGCCGTCGCTGGAGGACCTCGCCATCCCCAATCTCCTCCTTCGCCGCCGACCACCTCTAGCCACCGTTGCCGCCTCCGGGCACCTTGCCCGGGCCGCCCAAACTGCCCGGGGAAGGGGGACTCTTGTTATTTTGGCAAAAATGGTGCTCCAGGTGATCCGAACAAAGTGATGTCATTCGCCAACACAAATCACTCAGCGACGCAATTACTACCATAAATCCATAATCCTCCATAAAACTATAAATAGGCTCCAAGTCCTTCGTTTAAAGAAAAGCAACTCCAAAGGTAAGGGAGAACTTTGAGGTTTTTCCGTGAGATCGTGGACTTAGGCCGATTCTCCGCCCATGAATATACTCTGCTCTCCTCCTTGCACTACGGTTTCCTCACGCCTCAAGTGACGTCAACCGCCTCCGTGAGAAAGCTCCTCCCATCTGTGCCCCGCATCAACGAGAGCGCTCCCTCCAGAAGCTTTGTGGTCTTAGAGGATTTTTCAGCCGGAACGCTTCCGCCGAGGTTCCATGAGTTCAACGTTATCTCAAGGCCGGAGCGCTTCCATCGAGGTTCCGAGACTTAGTCGTTTCCACTCCGTCGCATTTCATTCTCTACACTTGTAACAGAGTAGCGATCTGTCGCCCTTTGAGATCAAACTCTAACCTTTGTAAAACTCCAAGAACTAGTGAAATTTTGCCCGACACAGATCTAGCCGCGTTGTTTTTCACCCTTCCAGGTTTTTTCATGTCAAAAAACCTTCTTATCATTTGCTGCGGTTTTTTTAACTGTTTGTACGCCCGTTCCAACTCCAAGGTAAGACGGTCTGATTATTAGGACGAGAAAAAAGTCGGACGGCCCACAACAAGAACCAAAACTTTTTTGATCTGCGAGAACCAAAAAACATTTGGGGCTCAAAATTCAAAAATTAAAAAAAAAACAAGATTGATTTGCTAGTAGTAATTTTTGGGAAGAGAAAAAAAATGCAAAAAATAATTGAATCGGTATTTTTTTTCTGATTTGCTAGAAACGAAAATGAATTTGCTAATAAGAACACGATTTTTTTTCATTCAATTTGAGAGTTCATGCATCTAAGAGGGTCTGTTTGGGAGAGCTCTGGCGGCTGGAGAAGCTCTTTCCCAGCCACCAGATCTGTTTTTTCCGCTGTTTGGGAGAGATTTTTAAATCGCGGTTCAAAAAGCTGTTCCTAGAGCTCTTTTCGGTAAGCTCCTCCCCCCCCGGCGTTCAGCTCCCTTAGAATCACTTTTTATTTCTCCCGATCCCACAACGCTCCTTCTCCCGAGCGGCAAACATCGCGACAAGGGCCGACCTCCGCGATCCCGATCCCGTCTCCTCCCGAACGACGATTTCATCGGCGATAGCAGAGATCGACGACCACCCCTAGCATCGACGACTCCTTTTCCAGCCCTAGCATCGACGACCAGCCCTAGCATCGACGACTCCTTCTCCAGCCCTAGCATCAGCGACTCCTTCCATCGGCCCGGCTTCGCGCTCTCTCCAGCCGCGTTTAGGAGGAGGAAAAGATCGCGCCTCTCAGGTATCGCGTTGCAACTCCTCCGTCTCTCCCGTTGCCGCAAGGAGGCATCCCGCCGCATCCAGAGTTCCCGATTTCAGATCTTTTCTCCCTCCTCCTGGTTTGCCACTCACTGCAACTAACTGCTTCTTCTCATCTTGTGTCCATTTTGCAGCCCTTCTCACTACAATCAACTGCTTCTTCTCACCGCAATCAGCTGCTTCTTCCTTTACATTTGATTCAGGATTGTTGGCCCGTGCTGATTCAGGATTGTTAGCCCGTGCTGATTCAGGATTGTTGGCCCGTGCTTCCAAAAGTTGTTTCTCCAAACAGTAGAAATAGAAAATCGCTCTTCAAAGCGCATTTCTGCACAGAACACTCAAACACTATGCATCTTTTCAAAACTGTTCCTCAGAGATCTATTTTAAAACAGCTCTATCCAGACAACAGCTTTTCAATCCGCTAGAGCTGTCCCAAACAAACTTAAATTGAGCAAACCAATCATCTATGGCCGGCAACCAGTAAAATAACCAATCCCGGCCGTCGGATCCACGACTTCGGGCGGCTTTCCGTATCCCGTCACCTTCCGTTAAAAAGCGCTCAGTGTTATAACTCACGCTTCCTCTCGCTCAAGGAAAGAACCGCCGGCCAAAAATCCTCTGCGGGGCCATAAGCAGAGGAAAGAGAGCGTGAGAGGCCGTGCTCATGTCTTCCTTCTTCTCTCTGAGGTATTTTCTCTCACCGCCGCTCCCTTCTTCCTCATCTTCCACCTTATTGTCCCCGCCGCCATGCTCCTCTCCCCGCCTTCATCCGTTCTCAGTTTCGTTTCCCTTGGCGAGGCGGAGATCCCGCAATTTGAGGTCTCTTTGCGTTCAGGATCCTGAAAATTTCGCCTCCGTCGGGGACACCAGGCCGCCTAATGGGAATGTGGTATTCTTCTGCCTCACTCTCTTTCTCGTTGCATGGATTGCGCTGTTCCTGATACCTAATAATGCACTCTTTTATGTGGCCTTGGCCGAAGAATGAACTGTTTAATGTCTGCTGTAGCCTGTAGGTATTGTTTCATTTTCATTGGTATCTAAAAAATAGATCATGGAGGCATTTATTTATTGTTCTTCAGCTGTTACTTGCAAGCAATTGTAATTTAGATTCTGAAAATTCCATGCCCTATATCAGTTAAATGGAATTAGATTTCGAATTTGCTTGTTACATTGACGCAGGACGGATGTATAGGCGGCGGGAAATCGATGACCTAACCCTTACATCCCATGTAAATATGACGGTGTGAACTCAAAATAGATAATAAAAATATTAATCACAGGCACATGCTTTTAGCAATCACAAAATAATTTAATAGGCCAAAGCAAACTTAGGATTTCCTCTGCATGGAGGGCCAAAGTTAGATCGCACGGCGAATAATCCATGCAAATCACAATATTTATCTAAACAAACTATCACAATACAATATATATCCAAGCAAATATAGTAACCAATGCAATACAAATATGCTGAAAATAATAAGTCCAATACAACGAGAACTCACCAAATAGTGGGCTGACCAAGACACTGAAGATATCGGGGCCAGAGATGTGTGGACAACGATCCAATGTTGAACTAGAGGCGCGAAAATAACGTAGGTGGCTGTCCTCGATGATGGAGGGTGGAATTAATCTAAAAAGGAGTAGATCCGACGATGTATGGGTGGATCCGGACGAGAAGGGGAGGGATCAGGTATGGTAGAGCGGATCCGAGTTGTAGAAGTGGCGGAGAGTGAGTAACCAGATTGGATCTGAATTGAAGAGTCCAGATCTGGACAGATCTGATGCGGGGAGGGGGTCGGGGTGGCTCCACGAAAATAGAGAGGGGGCGGCTGAGGGTTGGCAGCCAGGGGAGGTGCGACGACGGCTGTAGGAGGAGCGTTGGGCTGGAACAAGGTGGCAGGATGTGGATCAGGTGGACGAGAACCAAAGGGAGGGTGGTCGGTTGGTTTGATGGAGGGGAAAAGGCTGAAACAGGAAAGTATCCTGGTGACTAGGCGGTTGGCAACAACAATCAAGGGGAGGCCGACGACTGGAATAGGGAGGGGAACTTTAGGTTTGAATAGTAAATTTCATCAAATAGTGAAATAGAAAATGAAAAATTGGAATTTAGGACAACCAGGCTGCGACTGGATTTGGGGGGCTGAGATGTGGCGTCAAGGGGAAATTGGAGGGGGAAAAAGTGGCCTAGAGTTAGGGCAAACTTTGGGGTGGGGGATATGCACCTAGGAGTCATCACCTAGGATTCCACGGAGTCGGCACCGTGGCGGGATTGCGAGATTCCGGGAATACAATCACCAAAACCTGCAATGACTCTAATCAGCCCCTACATGATCTATTTATAATAAAAGGAGGGTAGAACATCCCACCATCGACGACTATGATTGGCCGGAGGTGGGACCACCCAAATACAAAAAAAATAATGCAAACATAATGAACTATTATATGAAGTGATTGCATAAAACAAATAACCTAAACAGTTGACTACTTTCCATATATGACATGCCCGGACGCATTCGCGGAGTCCGATCGTCGATCCGGGCACGCCATATATGGAAAGTCGCCAATTGGCCCCGAACGGGCCCAAAACTCGTCCTCCACTGCAGGTACTCGTCTCTGCTCCACATCATACATTCTTTGATCTAAAATTCCACTAGTTTGTGCGCTGGTGTGTGTTTTTCCATCATTTTGATTTGAAGTGATTGCATAAAACCATTTGGCTTTCTTCAACCTGCCAACATTTATGAAGATATTATTGTTTTCTTTACCAGAGAGACACTATTAATTCATAAAGGGTCTCTTTGCTTGGAACCATTTGGGGTTAGCTACCTCAGAATGAACCTCAGATAGCTCATTTGAGCTTAAGGTTATGTTTAGGGCTGTTGTGACAGTTGAATGATGGTGGTGTGAAAATATGGTAGTAAACACAGTTATTTGTATTTGGAAATTCCATGACAATTTGTTTGCCCAAATTTTATTTCTGGGGTTTGTGCATTCACGATTACTAATACTTGACAAAACTTGCATATTTGTGGTGGCGTTTTGGCCTAAACATCGTTTTGGGAAAAAATGTTCGAGGTCACATCAATTCAAATCCTATTCGTGTTGACAACTACCACCACTCTCCCACCGCTCTTCCAAACAGAGTCTAAATTAGCCCAATGTTAGCATTTAGCTTGGGTTAATAGCTACAAAAGACATTAATATTTCAATCTTCGGTCACAATCACATTGAAGATACAACAAAACACATGGTTTTGAGAACCAGACCAAACATTGAACAAAAGGAAGGGGAATTTTCAAGGTTTGTCCAACCCATGGTATATCCTTGCTTACCTAATAAATATAAATAATTTAATAAATTGTATGAATTTTCTAATAACGATACATATACAACAAAAATATTCAACAATATTTAAAATATTTGCATGAAATATTATTACATTTCAATGCTATTTCCCTATTGTATTAAAATACGTGCATGAGAGACTCATGTTCTTTTTCTTGTATATAAAATGTGTTCAAATTTTATCAAAATTGGAAGTCATAGTTGTTTGCATGGTTATCTTGACGTAAGAATTAAACCAAGTTCGATTCCTTTGGAAACATTAACTTTGAAGTATTTAAAAAAAATGTACCACCGCCATTCGTGAACTGCTCCCAGTTTGTGGATCAAGCAGTTTGAACAATGATCACCCAATTTCTGGGTGGTTTTTAGTGGGGCCAGTTATTAAGTTGAATCAGACCATTTATGAGACTGGTTCACGGTCTGATTCGTCCAATCCGATTTTTAAAACATAGTTCTACATTTAAGTTAACTCAAAATGTTTTGGGTGTTTATCGTTTTACACTACCTTGGTGCATTTGCTCCTTTATAAGTTTCCTCGACAAATTTTCCTGCAGCAAGCTTTTATTGTAACTGATGACATGCTAGGGGAGCCTTAATTTTCAACCTTATGTTTGAAGTTAATAGGTAACTGCATACCAAGTTTAGCGTTGACATTTAAAGTAACATGAAGTAGATATATGCTTTTCCTTGCCATGTTTTCTTTTGAAATCTATTTTAACTGATATATTCTTATTTATGCATTGTTATATTTCAATTATTAGCCCAAAAGCCGGAGGGAAATTCTATTGGAGTATGTAAAAAATGTTCAGCCCGATTTTATGCAGTTATTCATGAAAAGAGCCCCACAGAAGGTATATTATTATCTGGATCAGTTCTTCTTCTACAAATGGTTTACTATCAAAAGTTTTTTTTTGAATTATGCTACATAGTACATATGTTACCGCTTTCTTTGCAACTACAGAATAGATATTCATAATATATTTCATTTTCCACTTGAAGGTTGTGGATGCAATGCGCGAGACTGTTACAAATATGATTGGAACACTGCCTCCTCAATTTTTCGCTGTGACTATTACTACAGTAAGCAAACACTGGCATTTAGGCTCTATTTGTTTGGGCGTTTCGGAGTTCCGTTTTGGGCAAACGCCGCCGGAAGGCGGGTAAACAAATGAACCTCCGGCGGCGTTTGCTCCGTTTCCACCCGCCCGCCTTGAGAAACGCCCCAAAAAGCTCCGTTTGGAGCAGCCACCTCCCCCCTCCGTTTCGAACACTCCGTTTCCACCCGCCGGATCGATCCGCCACCGCCGAAACAAATGAAGCCTTAATTTCAGATTCATATGCTTTCAAGCTCTAATTCACTATCAATACCTGTTGGGTGATATGATTGTCATACTCTGTTGAATCAGGTTGCAGAAAACCTGGCACAACTTATGTATAGCGTAATGATGACCGGTTATATGTTCAGGAACGCACAATATCGTCTGGAACTGCAACAAAGTGTCGAGCAAATTGCACTTCCTGATGTAAAAGAGGAGGTTATTGTCAGCTAATTGTTAGCTAATTGCCGAACATTTCTTGATTAGCTTGAAATATATTTATGTTGCTGTTCAATTTTCCTGCAAAATCGCTAACATGTTAAAGTAAATATAGAGAGCTTACAGCTTACAAATTATTTTAGGCAAGCTCTGAGTAGTGGGTTGTATTGTTTTCTGAATAAAATGGACAAACAAAAAGGCTGGTGCGTAAATGTAACATGATCCTGTTTGCTCAGAAGGATGAAAAACATTTCAACCCACGCTTCTATCCGCCAATAGTGAACACCTCAACTCAAATATCTTTCACAACAAGGTCATATATTTAGGTCCCAACAAGGTCATATATTTAGGTCCTGCAAGTAACACAACGAGGGAACTAGTAGCAAATAAAATAGAAATCTAACATAATAGAGTGACAAAATAAACAACGGGAGAGAACAAAACTACAAACCACAATTCACACGTGCAGGCGACAACGAGGAAGGTTGCTGGAGGGCATTCGAGGTTGTTACAACGTCGGAGTGTGGGAATAGGAAATCTGGGCCGATGTAGCTTGGCTAGGGTTGTGAGGACAGAGGTTGAATAATTTAGGGTGGATTCCACGACAATTTAAGGGAAGAGGAGATGTGTTGGGTCGGTGCAGTAGATGGATGTAAGTGGGGCACTGGATGATCTGGTGGAGGGGGGGGGGGGGGAGGCTAGAGGCGGCGGAGGTTTCACGCCGGGATGGAGGTTGACAAGGGAAATAGGGTTTTACCTGGCTGGTTATCCGAGGAGAAGGGCGACATGATGCTATAGCCTGGATGTCAAAGAGGAGGGAGAGCAGTCGCAGGGGCTTTCAGCGGTGGTTAAGGCTTGAAGGAGCGGCGGTTATGTGGTTGGAGGCGGGGGTAATTGTGTCGGCTGTAAGTGGGTTGAAGGTCCAGTGCCGGGAGAATGCTGACTGCGTGGGGTGTTGCAGGATTGGACAGGGAGGAGGGGGAAGAGAACGGCCACCGGCGTCGCACCAGTGAGAGGAAATCCTGGAATCACTCCAGGCACAAGACCGACGGGATGCGGGAACCGCAACTATCTTCGATCCTCCTGGAACCACCGCTTGCCTCTTATAAAAACCCTGGGAATAACTGCTGTAGCAAAATCACAACACAACTTCCCCAAATCGGACGACATATATCGTTTTAGTCGATCGGGTACTAAATACAACTCAAAAATGGAAAATTAAAATACGAATTTGACTAAGGATAAACATCTGGACGCAACCACGAGCTCTGATCGCCCGTCTGGGCAGTGGATCACCACGTCTTGCGGGAATATACACGAGTCGGTCGAGGCGCGCCATCAACTCCCCCTGACTTGAAAACACTCAACTCCGGTGAGTGGAGATGATCATACTCGCTATGTAACCGTGGGGCGAGTCTCTCAAGCTCCTCTGAAGATATCCAAGTAGCATCGTGCAAAGGCCGATCTCTCCAACAGATAAGATAACACACAATATCTTGCCCGCCTGCGGTGTAGAAGTCGTGACCGATGATTTGAAACACGTCGTCAGTAGAAGCGGGTGGCATTAATGTATCTCCGTCTGGCAGTAATGTATCTCCGTCTGGCAATGATGTATCTCCGTTTGACTGCTCTGTCGATAGAACCGTCAGTGGTGTAATGCGATCTGCATGGTGCGACTCCGCGGGTGCTAACAAAAAGGGACCGGTGGATGCACTAGGTGATGATGGCTCAGGTAGAGGGGCTTTGGGAGATGAAGGCTCGGGTAGAGGTGTGGAAAATAGGTCCACATACATATGCTCCTCGTAGTATGAAGTCAAATCCTCTACGTTGAATATTCAGCTGATGCCCATACCATGAGGAATGTCTATCTCATATGCGTTCGTACCAATTCGCCGTACGACTGCGTAGGGACCCATTCTGCGCACGCCTAATTTTTTAGCTGGTCCTTGCGGGACCCTCTCAGATCGAATACGAATCAATACTTGTTTTCCCGACTCAAAGATCTGCTCCCGCCTATGCTGGTCTGCTTGATTTTTATAATAATCATTACTAGTTGCAATTTTTTTCGGACCGACTCGTGGAGTGCATGCACGTGTTTTATGAAGGACTCTGCTGAATCACTAGATTTGGCCCCTATGGGAATATCCACTAGGTCAATAGATTTTCTAGGCTCGTATCCTAACATGACATGGAACAGACTCAAACCTGTGATCCTATTGACAAAACTATTATACGCAAACTCGGCTATAGGGAAAATAAAATCTCAGGTAGTCGGACTATCCCCAAGGAGGCAACGAAGAAGCGTCCTAAAACTACGGTTAACCACTTCGGTTTGTCCATCCATCTGTGGGTGGTAGACATAGGAGAACTCAGGGTTGTGACGATCTTTTTCCACAAGGTCTTCCATAAATAACTTATGAAGCGCATGTCCCGATCAGAGATGATGGACGCAGGGAGACCATGATATTTAAACACTTCTCTAAAGAATAGTGCCACTACGTGAGAGGCGCCTGCTGTCTTGCGACATGAGATGAAATGTGCCATCGTAAAAAAATGATCCACTACAACGAAAATCGAATCGAGCTTCCTCAGGGTGCGAGGGAGCCCGAGAATAAAGTCCATGCTAATATCTAACTAGGGCCTCTCGGGGACAGGTAGTGGAGTGTAAAGTCCAGTGGGCTGACGAGTCCCCTTTGCAGACTGGCAGACTCGACAATGACTGACAACCTTAGTGATGTCTTTTTTCAGGTCGGGCCAGAAGAAACGATCCTCAACCAATGCAATCGACTTATCTCTACCAAAGTACCCCGCAGCTCCGCCCGCGTGAAGCTCCCAAAAAGGAAATCTCGGAGGGAGGTCTGAGGAATGCAGATACGTGAGCCCAAAAATAAATATCCATTAGAAATCGAATAACCCTCACGAAGATCTGGTGGGTCCCTCGACAGTGGCGTGTAAATGTCCCCAAAATCTGTGCACTCAGGATAAGCCTGAACTAATTGCTCAAATCCGACAACTCGAGCGCTCATGGTGTGGAGAATACTGACTCGACGACTCAAAGCGTCTGGCGACTTCTTTTCAACACCCACTCAGTGCTTAAGAACATAGTGAAACTCCTGCATATACTCCACTTATTTGTCATGTCGATGACCCAATTTCTTCTGAGAATCGAGATATCTCAGCACTTGGTGGTCTAAATATAAAATAAACTCCTTGTGCAAGAGATAATGCCGCCAATGACGCAATGCCTGCACACTGACATATAACTCCCGATCATAATTTGAATATTTTTGTCAGGCCTCGTTCAACTTCTTGCTAAAATAGGCCACTTGGTGACCTTCCTGGCTAAGGACCGCGTCGATACCAACTCCCGACACATCAAAGTCTACCTCGAAGTGCTTGGAGAAATCTGATAAACGTAAAACGGTAGCAGAAGACAGTCTCTCCTTGATCTCCTGGAAGTCTCGAGTGATAGCTTTTGTCCAAACGAAATCACCCTTACGAAGACAGCTCGTAATAGGAGCCATGATCGAATTGAAGGCACAAACAAACCTCCTATAGAAGGTGGAGTCCATGAAAACTACGAGCCTCATGGATGTTTGTAGGGATAAACCACTCTCAAATCGCCCTGACTTTGTCAGGATCAACAAAAATACCAAACGCCGATACTACGTAACCTAAGAAATGAACGTATGTGGACTGGAACAAGCACTTCTTCAAGCTGATATAGAGATGCTCCTTTCGGAGAAGCTCGAATACCAGGCGAATGTGACGTAAGTGCTCGGTGCGGCCCTGGTTGTATATCAAAATATCATCAAAGTATACTACCAATAATTTGACCATATAGGTCCGCAAGACCTGTGTCATCACTCTCATGAACGTGCTGGACGCGTTCGATAATCCAAACGACATTACTAGCCACTCGTACAAGCCGTCCTTCGTCTTGAAGGCCGTATTCCACTCATCTCCTACTCTAACTTTAATCTGATGGTATTCACTACGAAGATCGATCTTCGAGAATATCTGGGCACCAGTCATCGAGTCTAGGAGATCATCGAGGTGGGGAATCAAAAAACAATACTTCACCGTGATCTTATTTATAACACGACTATTAATGCACATGCGCCAGCAACAGTCCTTATTTGGGGTCAAAAGGGCTGGGACAGTGCAATGACTCAAACTCTCTCGAATAAACTTATTCCGCAGAAGATCATCAACTTGCCGCTTTAGCTCGACATGGTCAGTCAGATTTAAGCTGTAATACGGGAGATTGGACAAAGATGCCCCTGGAATCAGGTCAATCGCATGCTGGATGTCCCTCAGTGGGGGAAGCTCAGCGTGGATCTCCTTGGGCATAATGTCTATAAAATCATCCATCAACTGCCGAGCATCTGGGTCAGTAATCTCAGTCGCGCATGGGATCTCGGCCGCCATCGTGGCCGCTATGATAAACATGACCCTTACCTCTAGGTTCTCTCTCAAAATATCACCCTTCCTCAAAACTTGGAAGGGTCTTGATGACCCCGCACTAACTGATGAGTCAACCTTGCTCTTGGGAGGATCCCTGGACTGGGTCAGAGTAAAGGTAATCTTTCGACCCTTATCGAAAAACACGCACGTGTTGGACCGGCCATAGCACATGGCGTCATGATCATATAACCAGGGTCTCCCGAGCAGAACGTGGGTGACATCCATCGGGATAACATCGCACCAGACCTAGTCCTCCGTGGTCGCTAAACGGATCGATACCAAACACCGCTGTGTGGCATGAATGGTGGACCTGTCCACCCATAAGACACAGTAAAGATGCAGATGTGGTTCGGCTGTAAGCTGCATTCTCTCAAACCCTTAATAATTATGTTTACGCAGCTCCCACTATCAATAGCAAGCTTGTAGGGGCCTCCTGCATTCGGGAAATATGTGAAGAAAATAGTGGTGATCCGCCAATCCTCCTCGCACGCGGGGTGTGGAGGATGCGTCGGAGGACTCCTACCTCTAGCGTTCTCTCCGCATCGCTCTCCCATCCATCCTCTATGACGACTATAATCTACTCAAGGGCTACATCCTCAGCCTCAGTGCTGGGCTCGCCCAAATCCTCAATCAATAACTTCCTAGTAGGGCATTGCGCTGCAAAATTCCCTCTGCCAGAACACCGATATCATTGAACGCCCCCAGGTTTGGGGCCTCTAGGAACAATAGCTTTACCCGTCGCGTCTGCGCGAGGGGTGTCAGTAGTCGTGGCAGGATGAGGTATCCTAACTGTGGAGGCGTCGGGTCTAGTGGTGCCCTGTCTCGGGCCAGCAGTGCGTAAATACTGCTCGTACTCTAGCGCAAAGTGAAAGACCTGCTCAACCGTCTCCATACTATTGGGAATTAGTTCCCTCCAAATGTTCGCTCTAAGTCCCGCACGAAAGCGTGATGTAGTAGCGACAGACTCTTCCATAATATCACTGCGAACTACTGGCTCGTCAAATCGGGACATGTAATATGCAACGGAGAGAGTCCCCTGACGTAGCGCGTAGAGCTGATCTAAAAGTTGATTTCGATATGAAGCGGAGAGGTATTTATCTTGTAAGCGCCGCTTCTTCTCATCCCATCAAGTGATGAGGTAGTAATCATCCCGCTCAAGTGATCTCTCGAGACTTGACTAATAAATTTTTGCCTTGCCAATCAATTTCATTTTGGCAATTTGCACTCTTCTCTGGTCACTCATCTCAAACCAGTCAAAATAGTGATCCATGTCCATGAACCAATCACTAAATGCCCTCGGGTCTAGGTGATCGTCCAAGGATGATGCATCAATGTGAATATGCCGGATGATGTCATCCTCCGCTGGAGTCATCCTATGGCGTGACTCACGGTAATCACCACAATCATCCTCATAATTATAATCGTATTGTGCTCGATCTATACGACGAGGTGGGGGAGGACGAGGCTCATCAGGAGGATGGTGATCCCTCCCTGCATCTTGCCTATACTCATGTCCACGATGATAATTACCTCTCGCAAAGGGATGGGGATTTCGGCGAGGGATGTCTCTACCACGCCTCTCTGAAGGAGGTGTAGCGTCTCATGGGCCATCATGGGGCTCCTCATCGGGGGGAGGAGTCGCTCGACCTCTAGGCGTCTCTAACTGATCGACTCTTGTGCTAACCCTCACAATATCACCCCTAAGAGTTTCGAATTGAGCTCCCGTCCGATCAAATCTGTCGAGAACCAACCGTTGAAACTCTGTGGGTGTCATGTCTGCCTATGAACTAGCGATCCCCTATCGTCGGTGTGATTGTGACTTGACATGGATTGACGATACTCCCGACCACTATGTAACATGCAAATGGCCCTAACCTAGAGCTCGGATACCAATTTGATGCAGTGGTAAGGCCGACACGAGGTGGACGTACTAAATGCAATGCTAAATGCGATGTAGTGCAATAGTGATCCGCTAAAATTGCGACAAGTAATTGGTTTTTATAAATTAACAACAAAGACACGTGCAGTCTCAAATAAACAATTAAAGAGAACAAATATTAATTTTAAATTGATCGAGGCGCAATTAATATTAAGCGAGCATAGAATTAATCCCGCAAGTAACAAAACGAGGGAACTAGTAACAAATAAAATAGAAATCCAACATAATAGGGTGCCAAAATAAACAACAGGAGAAAACAAAACACAAACCACAATTCACACGTGCATCACTGCATGCGACAACAAGGACGATTGCTGGAGGGCATTCGAGGTTGTTGCAACGTCAGAGTGTGGGAATAGGAAATCTGGTCCGATGTGGCTTGGCTAAGGTTGTGAGGACAAAGGCTGAATAATTTAGGGTGGATTCCACAACAATTTTAGGGAGGAGGAGATGGGTGGGGTCGGTTCAGTAGATGGATGTAGGTGGGGCACTGGATGATGTGGCGGAGGGAGGGAAGGCTAGAGGCGGTGGAGGTTTCGGGCCAGGATGGTGGTTGACGGGGAAAGAGGGTTTTACCTGACTGGTTATCCGAGGAGAAGGACAGTGGGATGCTACAATCTGGATGTCAAAGAGGAGGGAGAGCAGTGCCAGGGGCTTCCGACGGTGGTTAAGGCTTGAAGGAGTAGCAGTTATGTGGCTGGAGTCGGCGGCTTTGGGGGCGGGGGTAATGGCGTCGACTCTAAGTGGGTTGAAGGTTCAGGGCCGGGAGAACGCTGATGGCGTGTAGGGTTGCGGGATTGGACATGGCGAAGGGGGAAGAGAATGGCCACCGACGTCGCACCAGTGAGAGGAAGTCCTGGAATCACTCCAGGCACAAGACCAAAGGGATGCGTGAACCGCAACTACCTTCGATCCTTCTGGAACCGCCGCCTGCCTCTTATTAAAACCCTGGGAATAACTACTGCAACAAAATCACAACACAACTTCCCCAAATTGGATGACATATATCGTTTTGGTCGATCTGGTACTAAATACAACTAAAAAATGGAAAATTAAAATATGAATTTGACTCTGAATAAACATCTGAATGCAACCACGAGATCTGATTGCCCGTCTGGGTAGCGGATCACCGCCTCCTGCGGGAATATATGCGAGTCGGTCGAGACGCGCTGTCAAGTTCACTCATCCACTTAAGGGTCGCGGGGAGACAAATCTGACATTCTGAATAAGGTGCACTGTTCTGGTTCTGGGCTTAACATGGGATCTGCACCCTAGTATCTCTTCACTTTCCCCCTTAATTTATCTTACCATTAGTTTATTATTGTATTTCTATCTTGTGTTTGATATCCTTGATGGCCGATTCATTTCCCCCCAAGTTTCTCTTAAACATGCAATCCACCGTGAAACGTATAGTCGTGCGCCTAAAAACACACAAACATGTTATTTCTGCAGCTCTTGGCCCCATAAAATCATTTCAAAGATGATCGTGCACCTTCTTTGCTCACACCCATGCATATGACGTATGATGGTTTGCAAATAGTCAGTTTGGCACGATTGTGCGTTTTTACACTCGCATTGTCTTGCATTTTCCGCTACTTAGAGATTTCTTTTACAATGGTTTGCAAATAGTAAAATTCAGCCACCGCCTCGTTTCGTTTTCCCTCTCATCATTCTAGTCTTCACGCACGATGAGGGTGCACGACCGTTTGCCTGATCGTCCGCAAACAAAATTAAAGCCGTTCTATATAAGGCTGAATTGACACCAGAAGCGGGATCTTTTGCATTTTTGCGTTTTGTTTCGCCTGTTTTCACCTCCTCCAAGCAGCGGCTTTGCCTTAGATCTTCTTCTATCAAGTGGAGGATTACTTTGCCCACATCCACTATCTAGAATGAAAGGAGAAGGAATGTGAGATGCAAAACCAGTTAGAAGATGAGTTACATTGGAGAGTGGTCACATTGTCACGATGCTCTCTCGACTCCGAACACAACCAAGGATCACAAAGAGGCATCAGATTAACGACCCGACACTATTCTTTGGTGCCCGAGGAAAAGTCTCATGCATTTTTCGTATTCATTTTCTATTCTTTTGAAAATTAGGGTTTGATCATTGTTTTCCATTTAATATCTATTATGGATGGATTATGATGTAATCATGTACTATGGTGTTAATCTCATGGTAGTTGTGATTTTGATGTTATTCAATGTCATATTCTTGTGTGCAATGGAATATTTGTGATTGAAAGCTCTTGTAGTCTAGGTTTTTATTTTATTGTCGTTAAATTAATGAAAATAATCCTCCATTACCGTTTGCCTGAATTGTTAGATATTCACATCTTAGAAATCTCCTCTTCGTGTTCCTCGAGATTCGATATCCAGCAATTACTTACCACTTATTACTTCGACTGGGGCACCGCCGACGCTCTTCCTACGGGAGGCCGCGCATGATCGTGCCAGAATAGCGAACATCATATCAACGAATAAGCTCAATTTTGAGAGCGGTCCAAGAGGTTGTGAAAGTGGGCTGGCACTAATGCAGACCTATGCAAAAAGTGCGGGACTGACTCAAACTGACCTAATTTATATTTTATATGATGCATGCATGACTTGAACTAACTCAAAATTAAATTGAGCAATAAAATCAGATAAACTTAGCAACACGACACGACGCTCACCTCAATTTTCTAGTGAGTAGGCAAAACAAGTTTTCCTTCGCACGACGGGCTTTCAACTAAACTTGCACACATGAGTTTCGTAGGAAAATACGAGAACAAGACAATACCACTAGCAAATCACGATTTCCAAACAACTATGCGATGCTCATCCATACATTCAATAACAAAATATGAAAATACAGTTCTAGATATTCACGAGTAAGGAAACTCGGTGGCGGAAAGCGAAGGCTGGTGGTTGTCGCTAATAGCAGATGGTTGTCGCTAGTAGCATGAGGTTGTCACTAGTATCAGGCAGTCTTAGCAGCAGGAAACATGGGATGAAATTGCAAACGGTAATCTGAGAGTGGTGGCGGTGTGCAGGGATGGGCGGTGGTTTGTTGACGGAAGCAGAGGTGGGTGTTTGCGGTTTGCAACAGGAGCGGACGGTGGTTGTGGGAGGGAGTAGGGAGCGGAGAGCGGCTGCAGTAGCTGTCAGGGGCGGATGTTGTGGTCGAAGACTAGAGCGGAAGTGAAGGATATGTTAGTAGCGAACGAGCGCGATGGGGATCAAATGGCTTGCGGCTGGGCTTGTCGAGGTCGCTGGCGTGCACGAACCGGGAGGGGTTCTCGGTTTGTAGTGGAGTGTGGCAAAGAAGGAGATGGAGCGGTTAGCGGTTGCGAAGGGGATCGTGCGGAATTGGGTTACATGGGGGGAATAAGAGGTGGAAAATTGAAAGTAACCTGGGCGTCGCGCCCAAAATCTCGCAGCGTCGCACCATGATATGTTTGTCGGTTCTAGATTTCTTCACAGGGCTAACAATACCTCACAAAGACGTCCATCACCCTTATTTATATTAAAAGAGTGCTAGGGTACCCGACATGTACAACTATGATTGGCCTCCTCATTAATGTTATATAAAGTCCAATTTTTTGTAAAGAAAATACATATCAATAGGAAAATGGTTCTTCAGACATGCTTATGGTCTCAGATCGCTGATCTGATTATTGCTTCCTTCGCGAGTACACAAACCCGGTCCCCGCCGAGTGGTGGCCCGATCTCCACTGCCGATTCACGGTTGATTCCCATCACTCGGGGTCGGTCGGTTGATCGAAGAATAACTCATCCTTAACCATCCCCCAGTGGGGTTGGATCCGTTGCACATGGCCGTGAATCAATGATTGGTCGGAGGCGGACGACATGGAGGCGGCCGGCCGTGATGTGGATTGTTGGGCGCCGACGATGACCTCATTTTGGGTTTGCACCATTAATCCCATGCGAGACATGCACGGGCAACAGACGGTTTCGTAAGAGCAACGGTAAAGAGATGTGACGTCAAGAATGTATGGTGGCAAGGGGCACGACTGTAATCGGGAAGAGGGCCTTTCTGGCATCAGGCAGTCTCGCGGCGGACGAAGGAGAATAAGACACCGTTTGGAAGCTGGGCTAGAGAACAAGAAGGAAGATAGAGGCGGAATCCAAGAGGCCTAGCCGGCCCTAATCAACTGTTCTATTACTCCAAAGATACCTCCCTGTTACAATGTCAAGTCCACGTATGCTTGACCTAATTGCAGAAACTTAAATACACAAATATAAATAAAAAAAATAGTATAAAACTACCAATAACATAATACAAAAATAGGGAGGATAGCTATTCGTCCTATAATGAACGATGGCCACGTGCGGTCATTAAGCGGTCGCCAATCCCTCGCGGTTGGGACCGACGGACCACAACGTGTAGGCATGCCACTCCCGCTGTGTTGACTCCCCTTTCGTGGCATAAGTAACATAATCTAACATAAGTAGGCCTGCTTTATTTGGTCTTAAAAGGTAAATGGTTAAAGTTTACAGAAGTGTGTTAGTCTATATTCATGTGTTAGTCTATATTCATGTTCAATTTCTTAGTCTAGTCTATCAATTGTTTCCTGCAAACTCTTTTATATTTCTTTCTCGATTCTCCTTTTTGCACTTTTTTGAACTCTACTTATTTGGATGTTCATTTATTTTTTATTTCTAGTTTGATATGTTTACAAATTTTCATTTGTGTCTATGTATTTTATGTAGTTTTTTATTTATTTACGAATTGAGATAAATCTAAATTTATTCAAAATTTTGGGATGGGGCCCTTGAGGATGATAAATGGTGATGAGGAGTTTTACTCTTAACTCCAGAAAACTCCTATCATTTCTTATGCTATCCCTACTTGTAGTTCAAGGCGATGGTGAAATACAATATGCTGTATGTTTGCATTGTAAACAAATTTCATGATGTCCAATCAATTATAATTGTAGGATGTTCCAGATTATGCTCCTGGCACACAGAAGAAAGTAAGCGGGGAAGTGATCAGGTGGAATAAGGTTACTGGCCTGGAGAAAATGGATGCGGTGAAATACATAGAACATCTTGAAACCGAAATCGAGGAACTGAATCGACAAGTCAAAAGGTCTGGGAATGGGCATAATGAACTAATGGAGTATCTTAAAACCCTTGAGCCTCAGAATTTGAAGGTACTAGATCAGCTACTTTTTGAGCAAGACTGTTTTATCTATAGATGAATTTTTCTTAATGCGAGAAATAAGGCATCTTTATTTGTCATTTTCCCTTTTTGTAAGGATTTACAAACTTGATCTTTGCTTCTTGAGCTTATATTATAGAACTGATGAAATAGGCTTTCAAATAGTGATCCACATATAGTTGAGAGAGTGCAATTGAGTTTTTAAATTTCTCCCATAGCCTAGAAATAACTCAATTCTCTATTTAGTTTTACAATTACTGCTATTGCAACATTTGTTTTGTAGCTCTGCTTTTAATTTGAATTATTCTCATGATTTTAGTAAATTACGTGCAAGTTTAATAACATTTTAATGAGTAATTTTCTGTTATTTTTTCTATAGTGCATATGCCTCTATTAAAAACGCTAATTTTCATCTCAAAACCAAATTCAGGCAAAATCTTTTAGCATTAGTATATTGTAGGCTCCTTTGCCAACCTACTTTAAGTTATAATATATAGCCCCCCTCTCTTGAATTTATATTCTCACTATACGTTTCAGAATTTTAAATTCTAGTTAGAGCATCAGTATATATGCTTTGTTTGATGCAAAGATTATATGCTCCTAAAATTGCCAAATAAATTTGTTGATTTGGGCTTATTTCTGTAAATAAATTCATAAATGAGGGGATTTAGAAGCAAGTTAAGTATTCCCATTATCACTTTTCGGTTCAGCAGACAAGCGTGACTGCAAAATTCATGAAACAGTTTTGTGCGGAAGCAAAGTAGCCACACGGGCGTGGGCATGTGAGTGCACCAGAAAGAGCATTAACAACACGGGCTTAGGGTTTAAAAGAATTGATAAAAAAGGATGGTTGAAGAAAAAGATGGAGAGAATTCAAGTAGTGAAGTTGAAATTTTGGTATGTGTAAAATTGTATACTTAGCTTTGAGCTAGTAGGAAATATGTATATGTACATTTGTGGACGTATGCAACCATACAAACCTTGTCTCTTACATTTTATTTTTATGAAATTTTGAGCGTCACAATGCAATAATTTTTTTTGCTTCACATAAACTTAAATAAATGCATATACACATTGTTAGAAAAGACCGTGTAAAGGCCCATTTATAAGGCCCATTTATTTCTTGTTTTTAGTCACACATCTTGGATTGAGATCTTCTCTTCTTACTCTCTTCCTATATAAATGTATTCATACTTGTAATTATTCATTTTCAAGAAGTATATACAAGGTTGGAGGTTTCTCTATTTCTACATGGTATCAGAGGCACTGGTCTCTCTCTAACTGCCTGTCTGTTTGCAAACAGCCTGGTCCCCAGCTGACCGCGCGACCTGTTTTCTCTCCTGCCCAAGACGCCGTCTCCGGCGACCTGTTCTTCTCTACCCGCTTCTCCTCCATCTTCCCCTCTGTTCTCCCCTCCTTCTTCTCTTCCTCTCTCCCTCTTTTATAACCTTCTCTCACGCGGGATCCACTTTGTCTCCCTTTTCTCTCCTGCCCGGTCTTCCTCTCTGACCGTGCGGTCTTCCCGTTTCTTCCCGCTTCTCGCGGCTTCTTTCTTGCAACTGCGGTTTCTCTTAACCGTGCGGTTTCTCCTCTTTTTCCCGCTTCTCGCGGTCTCTTTCTAGCCGCTGCGGGTTTCTCACCTTGCCGCTCTGGTTTATTTCTTAACCGTGCGGTCTTCCCGTCTTTGCCTCTCCCTTCCCCTTGCCGCGCCCTGTCAAGTTGCTCGCGGTCCTTCTTGCCGCCGCGCCTTCTCCCAGCCGCTGCGCCTTCTTCCCCGCGGCCTTCCTTGCTAGCCGCGCGACTTCCCTTCCTTCTTCTGCAGCCGAGCGACTTCCTTCTTCTCATAGCCGAGCGGCTTCCTTCTGCTAGCCGAGCGACTTCCTTCTTCTCCTAGCCGAGCGGCTTCCTTCTGCTAGTCGAGCGGCTTCCTTCTTCTCCAAGCCGCCCAGCCTCCCTTGTCAAGCCGCCCGACTTCCTTCTTCTGCTAGCCTGATGGCCTCCGACGCCTCTGCTGCTACTTCTGCTCTATCGGCCCGTGAGGCTCCTCCGGATTCTGAACTTCGTGATGAACTGCGCATTACTACTATCTCTTTGACAGGCAAACACAATTTTGTTGAATGGGTGCACTCTGTTCGTCGTGTACTGCAGACGAAGGGTCTTCTCCACCACTTGACTCGGGCTACCCCTGTTGTCCCTTCTGATGATTGGCTACGTGATGACGGTCGGGTCCAGTCGTGGCTCCTCAACTCTATGGACACCGAACCCTATCGGATGGCCATGTATCATGATACGATCAAGACAATGTGGGAGGAGCTCCACTCCTTTTACTCTGGGCAAAACAGTCTTCAGCACCTCTATGATATTATCTCCAACCTCCAGAATCTTGCTCCAGGTTCTCCTGGCGACATGCTTTCCTTTGTTGCTCAGGCCAAGACCCTAGAAGAGGCATGGCTTCAACATCAGCCTCCTACTACGGATCTTGCTACTCAACGGGCCCAGAAAGAGGCGGTTACCATCGCGATGATGATGTCCCGGGTCCCGCCTCACCTGCATAGTGTTCGGGCCCAGATCCTCTCTTCCACGACGACTCCGTCACTGTCTGACGTCTGCTCTATGCTACTTCGCGTTACACCTCCTATGGAGGCCCCTTCCGGCTCTGCACCTGCTCTTCTCCAACAGCCTCTCCTTCCCACTCCACCTCCTGCTTGTGGCTCTTCCACTCGGGGCGGCCGACCTCCCTCCAGGGGCCGCGACCGTGGTGGCCGCTCGTCTCTCAAATGCACCTATTGTGGCCGGGGTGGTCATCTTGAGGCCACCTGTTACAGCAAGCATGGGTTCCCTCCCCACCTCCGTGCCACTTCCTCTGCTGCTCCTGCTCCTGCCATGGATCCGGCCTCCACTACCCAACATGATATTGATGAGCTCCGCACCCAACTCCATCAGCTACAGGGTGTTCTTAGCCGTTCCTCCGGCTCGGTTGCGACCTTTTCTGCGGAAGGTATAACCTGTCTCTCTCCCAGCCCTCACTGGATCGTTGATTCCGGTGTTACTCACCATATTACTTCCCAGAAGCCCTCCAAATATCTCCCGCTGGCTCACCCCCCAAGTATCACTGTGGCCAATGGTGACACCCTCCCAGTCTCTGGTGCTGCTGCCCTCCAACTTACCCTGACCCTTTCTCTACCCTCGGTTCTTCACGTTCCGGGCTCTCCTTTCAATTTACTTTCCGTTAGTCGTCTGACAAACGACCTTGACTGTTCAATAATTTTTTCTCCTTCTTCATTTCTTATGCAGGATCGTCGCAGCCGGAGTATCATTGGTAGGGGGCAGCTGGTGAATGGGCTTTACCTTCTGGATACTCAACCCACTCTTCTATCCGCCTTCTCTTCTGTTGACTGGCATCGTCGCCTTGGCCATGCTCCTCTTCCGATTCTCAAGCGGGCTCTTCCTGATGTTCCATTACATGAGTTCTCTTGTGAATCATGTATCTACGACAAACACCACCGTTCTGTTTTCCCCCCTACATGTACCCGGAGTAGTACTCCGTTATCATTAGTTCATTCTGATGTATGGGGTCCTTATAAGGTCCCTAGTATCTATGGTTTTCGATATTTTGTCACTTTTATAGATGACTACTCGCGTACTACGTGACTCTATTTAATGCATGATCGTACTGAGCTTGCATCTGTCTTTCGTGCCTTTGTTACTGAAGTCCGTACGCAGTTCGCCATCCCACTCAAAATCCTCCGCACTGATAATGCTCACGAATATACCGGGCGCGCTTTCTCCTCCATCTGCACCGAGTTTGGCATTATCCATCAAACTTCGTGTGCCTATACCCCACAACAAAATGGGGTGGCCGAACGAAAGAATCGTCATTTACTCGATGTTGCTCGCTCTCTCATGTTTCAAATGCAGGTTCCAATCGAATATTGGAACTTCGCCGTCTCCACAGCCTGTCATCTCATTAACCGGCTCCCTTCTTTTGTTCTTGATTTTGCCGTTCATATCGACCTCCTCTATCCTACTACCAAACCCACCTCTCTACCACCACGGGTCTTTGGGTGCGTCTGTTATGGTCATCTTCTTGGCCCTCCATTAGACAAACTCGCTCCTCGTGCGGCCAAATATATGTTTGTGGGCTACTCCCGTACTCAAAAGGAGTATGTTTGCTACTCTCCTTCCACTGGCCGGACGGTTGTCTCCGCGGATGTCACATTCTTCGAAGATCAGCCCTTTCACTTACCTTCCTCCTCCTCGAGTTCCTCTCCTGCTCTGCCTCGCCCTGCGGTTCCCACGACACCTTCCTTTCTACCCTCCTCCTCTCTTCCTGCTCCCAAAGTTCCTCCGCCCGTTATTCGTGTCTATACTCGTCGCGTCTCCAAGGATGGTTCCCTGCCCCAGCTCCCTGCTCCCAACGACACTCCGGCCCCGGCGGATTCTGCTCCTGCTTCTACGGCCCATCCACTCGCCAACTACGTCTCTCTCCACCGGCTCGCTCCACCTCTCTACGCCTTTTCCTCTTCTCTTTCCTCGATTTCTATTCCTAATACTGTGCAGGAGGCGCTTCGACACCCAGGCTGGCGGGCGGCCATGGAGGATGAAATGAGGGCTCTTTGGGCTAATCAGACTTGGGATCTCGTGTCCCTTCCTGCCGGCCAACACTGTGTCAGCTGCAAGTGGTCTTTGTTGTCAAACATACCGCAGATGGGTCTGTTGAGCGTTTGAAGGCCCGGGGTTTTACTCAGCAACACGGCCTTGATTATGAGGAAACTTTCTCTCCCGTGGCCAAATTGAACACGGTCGGGGTTCTTCTTTTCTTGGCTGTGCACCGTCATTGGCCTCTCTATCAGCTGGATGTAAAGAACGCCTTTCTCAATGGTGATCTCCAGGAGACTGTTTATATGCATCAACCTCCCGGGTTTGCGACCACGGGGGAGTCTCGGGTTTGTCATCTTCGGAAATCCATTATGGTCTCAAACAGTCCCCGCACGCCTGGTTTGACAAATTCAGCAAGGTAGTCCGCGATATTGGCTTTACTAGGAGCTCGGCTGACTTCTCTCTCTTCACTCGACACCAGCCAACCGGAACTGTGATTCTACTTGTCTATGTTGACGATATACTCATCACTGGAGACGACTCTACATGAATACAACATACCAAGCAACAGTTGAACTCCGCCTTTCAGACCAAAGATCTTGGTAACCTACGGTATTTTCTTGGGCTTGAGGTTGCACGACGACCTGATGACCTTGTATTATCTCAAAGGAAGTATTGTATGGATCTTCTTCATGATGCTGGTTATTCAGGATGCAAACCTACAGATACTCCAATGGATGCTAATCACAGGCTCTCGGCCCATAGTTCTGACTCCGATGAGCTACTTACAAATCCGAAATACTACAGACGCCTGGTTGGGAAACTGATCTACCTCACAGTTACTGGACCAGACATCTCCTTTGCCATAGGTGTCGTGAGCCGATTTATGCATGCTCCTAGGACATCTCATCTTCAAGCTGTCGAGCGCATTCTTCGGTATCTCAAGAACGCTCCAGGATAAGGGCTTCTGTACAAGCCATCCACATCACTATCCCTCGTTGCATACTCGGACGCTGACTATGCAGGATCTGTTAATGATAGGCGCTCCACATCTGGTTTCTGTACCTACTTTGGGTCATCTCATAACCTGACGTAGCAAGAAACAGAATGTGGTTGCTAGATCTTCTGCTGAAGCTGAGTACCAGGCCATGGCTTCGGTAGTGTCCGAGTTAACATGACTTGAAAGTCTTCTGGGAGATTTGGGTGTCCGTCTCTCATCACCGGCGATCCTATTTTGTGATAGTCAAGCAGCAATACATATTGCCAAGAACCCGGTATTTCACGAACGCACAAAGCATATTGAAGTTGACTGCCACTTTATTCGGGAAAAAGTTCAGTCAAAGAAGGTAGATCTGGAGCATGTTTCTGCTACAAATCAAGTTGCCGATATTCTGACCAAAGCTCTCTCCAGACCGTTATACTACCAGTTTTTATCCAAGCTTGGCGCCTACGATTTGTACGCTCCAGCTTGCGGGGGAGTGTTAGAAAAGACCGTGTAAAGGCCCATTTATAAGGCCCATTTATTTCTTGTTTTTAGTCCCACATCTTGGATTGGGATCTTCTCTTCTTACTCTCTTCCTATATAGATGTATTCATACTTGTAATTATTCATTTTCAAGAAGTATATACAAGGTTGGAGGTTTCTCTATTTCTACACACATATTTATAGGTGTGAGTAGTAACAACTCAACTCCAAACCTCAACGTGTGACTAAACTATACAAGAGGCTCCTAATGGGCTATAGAGACGGGTTTACATTGGGCTTCACAAACACTTCTTCTATATTCCACCGCAAGCGTAAGTGTATAGATTGTAGGTGCCAAGCTTAGAAATGAAGTGATAATAGAGTGGGTGAGGCAAGACCTTGGCGACAATTACAACCAAATATTTAAAGTCCAAAAAGGGTCCACTGTACATTTTATCTTTCTTATATTTAGTCTCGTATCTTCAAGTGCAAATTCTTCCTACTTATCAACACTATATATGGGAGAGCCCTAATGTAATATTTAGTGATTTTGGAATAATAATTATTTTATTTTGACATTATATTGTATCAGGAACAAAATTTGGTTGCTCTCTCATTTTCTTCTCTCCCATCATATTTCCCGGCCTTGTGCGAGAAATTGTACTCACATTTGCGAACTCTCCTACGGTCTCAGTGTCTCTCCCACTGCTTCTCACTTGACGATCTGGTTAGTCACTTGCTCGCCAATCGAGCCCGCTCACTGATCTCGCTACTTCTCGTGCTTGCTCGGTACTCGAGCTCGACGATCCGCCACTCGTTGACTTCGCCTTTGATCTCCAACCCCCACCCTACTTTCTTTTATAGTGGCCATCAGGTGTTCTCGACATAGGTAATCTCGCGAGCTCGACAGGGTGATCTCACAAGCTACTCTTACGACATTCTGAGTGTCTCTTGCGAGTTCATATCACGTGCGACATCCTGCGCATTACTTCCTGCGAGTGCCCAGCAACCGCCCCTTGCTAATATCGCATATCCTCAGCTATCAAGCTCTCTGATCCTCTGCTTCCATAGTCATCGAGCTCACTGATCATCAGACATCGAGCTCGTTGCGACTGTGACCTCATCATGCAATCTCGCAGATTCCTCGCCGAATTCTTGCGTCGAACTCCTGCGCGTTCTTTGATGGTCCCACAGACTCCTCTCCGTGCTGCTATGTCGAACTCCTCATCGTGCGAGCTAACAGAATTTCTTACACGACTTAGTTCTCGGTCGAACTCCTCATTGCTTACCTTGCTCCCTGACTTCTCCTGCCTAGTTCTCAGCCAACAAATATTACTGCTTTCGTTGAGGTCCTCTTGCTAATATATGACGAAACCTCTTGCCCACTCCTACTCCCATAATCATTTCCATTGCATCTGGAAAACTCTGGACGAGGTCTAAAGTAACTGGACCACATTATCCTGATTGAAGTGTATCCTTCACCTTTCTTTTACGCTCTCAATGTAAACAACATCATCTCACTGATGCTCCATCCGATCCCGCATCTCCCACTTATGTTGATTGAGACGTCAGTGATGCTTTTGTTCGCACCTAACTTGCAAACATTCCTTTTGATGCATGTTTTCCCATCATCCACCATGATGACACTGTCAAGGTAGTGTGTGAACATTTTGTTGCCCTTTACTCCAAAAGTCCCAAAACCTCTCGCATTTACACCCTCTATTTTGATCTCTTTGCTCGACTAACACCTTTTCTCGTTATTGCATATCAGGAAGTTCGATCTCTCGGCGCAAAATTTATCCAACACCGACCCTTCTTTACTTATTTTGCCACCCAATAAAATTATCTCTAGGAACTCCTTGTGGTATACTATCTTCTCCGTCTTTTAGATTCCTATGAGATGATACACCTACAGAACGTGGGAGAATCTGACACTCCCACCTTAGATGAAACTGCAGCTCGCATCTCAATTATTACCAACCTTTTGCAAAGGCCTTAGATTGTTTCCC
This sequence comes from Platanthera guangdongensis, assembly GCA_039583875.1. Taxonomy (NCBI): domain Eukaryota; kingdom Viridiplantae; phylum Streptophyta; class Magnoliopsida; order Asparagales; family Orchidaceae; genus Platanthera; species Platanthera guangdongensis. Next base: position 182,221,941 of record CM077159.1, read on the forward strand.
CTCCGCCGTCTGACAATTTTGGTTATGCAGCAAGTTGTTGACCTTATTGTGGCCGCAAAGGCGCACTGATGGCCGTGTGAGACCTCCCCGCTTTGATTGCATTGTGGACGACTTGGTCATTTTGTCAAGAAATGCTTTGTGAAGCTTCCTCGCCTTCGTCCTTAGACTCATGTCAGTACTACAGCGTCTGTGCTTTTTGCATTCCCGCCCACCTTATCTCCATAGTCCAATCGATGGTTCTATTCGACGGATATATAAGCTCTCATTAGTGTCTTCAAGCAATCTTCTTCAATTACCACTTCTTCAGGTAGCGCACATGTTGTATTGACTCTGGTGCCACCAGTTATATGATTGAGAACTATCTTGTCTTCTCTCACACCGAGAAGCGTAATTGGTTACCACTTGTCTTTGTGATTGATGGTTCTACCGCTCTTGTTTGTGAATCTGGACCTGTAACTACATTTCTCTTCTCCAGTTGGACGATACTCTATTCACTCTAAATTTTTCTTGTAATTTGTTATCTATCAGTGTTTTTTTTTTGTAACAATTACAATACAATATCTCATTTTCTTCTACTACATGTTATTTTAAGGGCCTTCTACCGAAGAGGGTGATTCCTACTAGGACTGAACTCGGCGGGACTCTACTACCTCGACGATTTTCCCACTCTCTCTGCATCTGCCGTCTCTACTTTCTCTTCTCCAATGACATCATCAACTTGGCTGTCCTCCATTACGTCTCCACCAGCTTCTACCATCTTTAAAGTCAGACTCGACATTAGAATATGAGGCTTACCAATATGGAAAGCATCATCGCAGTACTTTTGTGGCTAAATTTTGTAAGAGTTATGTTTTTTTTAACCTTGTTCATTCAGACATCTGAGGTTCTAGTCCCTCCAAGTTTGTTGGTTGCAGAAGTATGCACTTTGCAACTTTTATTTATGATTTCTCTCGATGTACTTCGTTCGGTGTATCATTTGAAGAGACTCTTTGAACTTTTTTGTTTTCTGTAAATTTTATAATGAAATTCATACACGGGGATTGGTTTACCTCTAAAAACTATTTGAACCGATAATGAAAAAGAATACATGAGCTAGTAATTCTCATCTTTCTGCACCAACTGGATACATACGTCCTAACAAAAAAAGTGTCAAAAAGGAAAAAATTGTCATCTTCTTGATGTTGCTCGGACACTCTTCTATCAAATGAATGTTCCATGCTCCTATTGGGGTCATGCGATTCTCATTTCTTGTTTTTTCATTAACCGTCCACCTTCTACTCTTTAGGATAAGCCCCTCTTTCTCTTCTCTATCTGTATACTACACCTTTTTCCTCTCCCCTTGTGTGTTTGGTTGTACTGCTTTCGTCCACACTCTTACACCTTGTCAAAATAAGCTCTCTATTCACGTCACCAAATGTATCTTTGTAGTATATTATCCAACTTATAAGGGATATCGATATTTTGACACTATTTCCAAACATCAATATGTCTCTGCTAATGTCACATTCTTTGAGTCTATCCCTTATTTCTTTAAGGATGGAGGTGCTCTTACTCTCGAGATCCCTCTCTCTACAACCTCTCCTTTTCTCGCTTCTTTTTCATTGTTTTTTATCATTCATGTTCCTTCATCGGATATCCCACAACTGACTCCAACTCATGCCGATCTACCAACTCTTTCACCTTTCCTTTATCATTATTGTCGCCGCCCTGTTTTCCCACCCGCCAGAGTCCCTGTTGTTAGCTCCCAGGCTAGCTCTTTTCTCTTCAGAAAGTTCCCTCACCTCTACAAACTCAGACCTGGATGTTCCATTGATCTGTGTAAAGGGGCAAGGGGGGTACACTACATCATCCTGTTACTAATATTTGATTGTATGCTAATCTCAGTCTTTTATGTTGCAAGTTTACTGGGGCATTCTCTACCAACACCGTATCTACTACTTATCATGACACTCTTCATATTTCTTATTGGAAAGTGGATATGGGTGAGTAAATATTTGCTTTGATAGCACGAGGTACCTAGACTCTTGTCCCCACCCCATCCGGGGCGATGTTGCTGTCCGTCGTTGGTTTTTTGTCATTAAGTTCTCCCGGACGGCACTATGGATCGATACATATCTATTCTATATGCAAAATACCCAACAAAGATATACTTGGTAGCTCGAGAAGTCAGCTTGTCCATAGGACCAAATGATGGACAAATAATATACACCCCAAAACTCTTGGAGTTATGGGGATGGGAGGTCTCGATGGAAACAAAATGGAGAAAGGAGATGTAAAATTTTGGATGGTCGAAGACATGTGATTAATTAAATAGCATGCGATGGTGATAACAAACTGCCAATAGATCTTGGGAACCTCGATTTGAAACATGAGCGATCTTGCAACCTCATAGAGGTGGCGATTTTTCCACTCTGCCACATCATTTTGTTATGATGTATAAGCACACGATGTTTCGTGGATAATATCCAAGGTATTACAAGTCTCTTGAAATTCATGACTAGTGTATTCGCGAGCATTATCGGTACGAAGAATTTTAATGTGTTACAAATTTAATGCGAGTTTCTGCAATGGAGTGAAAGACATGTATTATCTTAGAGGGATCACAAAGTAAATACACCTACATCATGCTAGAATGATCATTTATAAAAATTGCAAAGTACTGGACCTACTGGTATACAAATAAACTAGCAGTTTTATATAAACTCTAAATGTCCGAGTGAACTAAAGAGAATGGAGCACCCTTCAGTGCATTGAGGGGAAAAAGTAGAACGTTGTTTTTTATAGATACAAGATTCACAAATAAATTCAGAAAAACTAAAATTTAGAAGTGCCTAAAAGTAAAATTCAGACGTGCCTTCTGCAATATTGGAAGAGAAGCATTCTTATGGTCATGCACGTCGACGAGACGCGCGCACGCCGACGAGACGCATGCACGCCGACGAGACGCATGCACGTCGACGAGATGCTTGCACGCCTACTAGACGCGTGCAAGCTGACGAGACGTCGTGGCGAGTTTGCACCCAAAGGAAGACGACGAGCACTAGCCCACCGATTGTGGAAAAGACCACCAAGAAGCGGACTGCTTAATTATTTCTATTTCAATGTTATTTTGCGTTTTGTTATTTGCAGAACACTTTTGTTATTCACACCCCGCAGCTATAAAGGACGCTCTATGCTTGTATTATTTTTTATGCTTGGATGAATGAAATTTAGGGCTGCTCACTAAGATTTCTTCTCTACCCTAATCCCTCTCTCCTCCCTCGCCACTGTTGTCCCCTTCCTGTCAGATTCCTCTTTGGGATCGTATCAATTTGGTCTGACATGCCTCACCGCCAACCAACCAGTCATGCACACGATAGCTTAGACCGCAAATGTCGTTTCTATGCCGGATCCCGATCCCATCCCCGACACCTGCGTGAGCTTTGCTTGTTCTGTTTTCACCAAATCCGCTCGTCTGTGCCTTCGTTCGCCTGTTTCGCCTGTCTAGCGACAGTGTCATCGCACTACAACCCCGATACGACGAGTACCGCCTCGACCCGACAAGTCCAGCGCCAATCCGCTGAGTCCCACGACGTTTCGCCGATTCCAGCCTGATCTGTTGCAAGAAGGCCGCCAATCCTCTCCCTCCGCCGATCCCATCTAGATTTGCCCCTTTTCGACCGTTGTCCAGCCCCATGGCTCCCAACACTCGCTCCTCCAATGATCCCGTTCTAGATATCGCCTCCGACGCCCTTAGAGGTCGCGTCGAGACTCAAGATCAGCTCATCGCCTCCATGCACGCCTCCCCCCTCGCTCTCCACTACAAAATTGACTCCCTCCAAGCGTCGACCTGTGCCTCCGGATCCGTCTCGCCGCGAATGTGGGATCCCTCCTCGGCGCCATGCCGCCGAGACCCCAAACCGAACCCCTATACCATCCGACTCTGGGCCGCTCGGCTCTCTCCCTCGACATTCTGTCCGTCGTTGGCACCGCCCTGATGAGGTGGATCGTGAAGGCGGAGCATTACTTCGACCTCAACTTCACACTAGGACAGACAAGACATTCACCGTTCTCGTCGGTATCAATGACTCTGTGCTCCATTGAGCTCGATGTCTCCGCCAATCGAACAAATTCCTCTATTGGCCCAAGCTCAAACGTGAGATGATTCAGCGACATGACACCCACTACTCCGGCTCCTCCGCTATCGAGCGTCTTTGTGGCGTTCTCCAGATAGCCGTCCTGGATGACTGCATTGACAAGTTTGTCGCCTTGGTCACCAACATTCCCGGCCTTCCGCCCGACCATTACTTGAGCTTCTTCATGCATGACTTGCTGCCACATATCCACTCTCGTCTCCTCAATGTACCACTCTCAGACGGTCTCCAACGCCCTTAGCATGATGTGTTTGGTGGAGGTCGACCTCTCCCCTAGACCTCCTCTTTCTCCGGCCATCATTGACGACGTCGACCTTGAGGTTACCATGGCTGATTTTGAGGCCCTGGAGCTTTCAACGGAGGGTCCCCCCTTCGTCCCCACCACGACTACGTTCCCCCCCTTAGCGTTATCCTGTGTATTGGTGGGCACGATCTCCTGGACGTAGACAATTAAGCTCCCGAGCACACTTTGTGCTCGCCCGATCATCATCATGGTGAGTAGCAGCGTGAGCCACAACCTCATCTCTGAGCGACTGGTGCAACAACTTCGATTTTCCTCTGTTCCATCCTCAGATTTTTTGGCGCGCCTTGGCGATGACAACGCCGACCGACTCAGGGCCGTTGCCCTGTCGCGAGTCTCTCTGTGGGGTCCTGTTTCGTGATCGCGTATTTCTACACCTTCAGCCTTGGCGGTATCGACACTATTTTTGGTGTGGCTTGGCTCCGCACACTGGTTGATTTGCACGTCAATTAGGCGACTATGACCTTGCAGTTCCTCCATGGGGGCCAACCGTGTCACCTCGACGGTGACTCCACTCTCCGGTCTCCCTCTGCATGATCCAGCGGACCACTAACGTCGACTACCCTGCGAGGCCCCTATCGTGGACGTCCGTTGTGGCTCCCTATCACACGACAGACCTTCCAGAGCTTCCCAATGCACTCGTTGACGTCGTCCAGCCTCCGACAAGACTGTCATCGACCCGGCTGACTGACCTTTCCAATTCCCTCCAGCCTAGGACCGCAACAGTCTCTGCGCGATCGTACCGTTCTCACCATGTGCAGAAGGATGAGCTCGAGCATCTGGTGCAGAAGATGCTGATGGGGGACCTTATCCGTTTCAATGCACTCCCATTTTCTAGCTCAATCCTTCTGGTCCGAAAGAAGGGCGACAGTTAGCGTCGTACTACCGAGCCAAGATATTTGATCGCCGCTACCACCTTTAGTGGGACTCTAGTTCGGAGGAGGTCTTTGTTGCTTGGCTTAACCGTCCAGAGTCCGAAGCCACGTGGCCCCCTAGATGACTTCCGCAGCCTGTCCATCAACTACTACTGATGCAACCCGCGTCACCTTGTTTTTTATTATTTGTATCGCACATGTCTTTTATTATTATAGCGCACTCTTTTGCGCAATTTTTGGATTTTTGTGCAGCGTAGAGTTGTATTGCGCATGTTATGAGCGCTTGGGTATTATTTTTGTATCGCGCATGTTGTTCGCCCAATTTTGGTTTGACTCGTTGGTGTGACCGGCCAACGTGACCTTAAATGCATAAGTCTGATATTTTATGATGTAGGTTAATTAGGGCAAGTTTAATTTTAATTAATTATTTTATTTTGTAGCGTCCCCTTTGCCTATAGCCGGCCCGCCTTTGAAATTCATCTCCATAGTTTCTCCAACATGATACTATTGCAATTCTTACTTTATTAAATCCTGTGATATTCTCCCATGGTAGCTACCACTTCCTTTTATCCTAATCCTAACCATTTAAAAAGAAACCCCAAGTTATCTGCCAATAACATTTTAACCCTAACCCATGCTTTCCTATACTATAAAGCTTTCCCCCACATCTCCTAATAGGGCGGCTGGAATGGAAATCAAACGAACCAAATTAGGTTTTGTTCGATTCCTCCCAGCACCGCTCCCTGCAAAGCTCGACACCACCGCCTGCCTGCTCGACTGGAGGCCCGACGCCGCTCCTCCCATCGTTTCTCCCTCCCGGTCCTCCTCCGACGACGAAGCCACCGCCAGTAGCCTTCTTCCCCGCCGTCTAGCTTCTCCTCTCTGCTAGTCGACACCACCCTGAAGCGACCACCTCCTTCCTGCACTTCTTCGTCCCGGCGGAAGCTCCTGCAACCTCGCCGCTACTTCCAGTTTCCCGCTTCACCATCGGAAACTTCCAGGGAAGTCCTTCCCGCCACCAGATCTGCTGCCTGAAGCCTCTCGAGCCGCCGTCGAGCCCGCCCGAGCCTTCTTTGGGCACCGTCGACGGCCCCAGCTCCCTCCGCCGGCGGATTCAGTGCACCTCCGACATTTCTCCTTCTTCCCGTGGACCTGTTTCACGACTTCCAGCCTTCAGTTAGTTGTTCCGGCCAGCCCTCAGTCCTCCCACATTTCCAAGCATCCCGATTCCAGGCAATCCCGAGCCCTGCAGCCCCTACAACTTCCTCATACACCTTCAGGGGACTTGGAAGTCTCCACATCTCTTCCCCTTGGTATACCTTTAATCTCCTCGCTTGCGAACACTAGTAATTTTTATGCTTACATGTTGAAATGAATAGTAATTATTATGAGATTACCCTAATTAATTCCATTTCCTGATTACCGTTATTTTTGTTACACGTGCATGCCACCTATTAATTTCTGTGCTTGTGGAATTTAGTATTTGTGACGTTATCTTGTACGTGTTGTAGCCTTACGTTCGCGAGCGACGTCTAGGTCATTTATTTGTTCAAAATTAACCCGCGAAGCGCTCTCGCGCCACAATTATTTTAAATTGGTCGCATTTTACTTTGTTTAAAAACTACACCCCCATCTTGGATCACATCAACTACATGGAGGACAAGGAATATTTTTCAGACGTCGACATTGTTATGGCTGCGCACGCCGACGAGATGCGCACACGCCGACGAGACGCGCATACGCCGACGAGACGCCCACACGCCGACGAGATGCGCACACGACGACGAGACGTCGTGGCGAGTCTGCACACATAGTGATATGAACTAGCAAGAGAAAAAGAGGAGAGATGGAGATTCTAGAGAGAAAGAGAGAAATAGGGTTAGGGTTGAGGAAGAGAGAAGAGAGAAACCTGATAGATCTTCAATAATCCCTCCCCAAAGCAGCCCCGGGCTATAAATACCCGGGGAAAGGAGGGGGCCGGCCGCCCCCACCCCCCCAAGTGGGGCTGAACCGGAGTGGTTCAACCCCCTTCTGGCCGATTTAATGAATGGGGGCTGAACCGGATGGTTCAGCCCCGTTGTCTTGCGCGCGCTCCTTGACCCGCCGCGAGTATTTATGCCCCGAGAACCCAAGCGGATGTGGGGGCATAACATTCCCCTCCCCATCAAGCACCAGCTTGTCCTCAAGGTGGAAGTCCGGAAACCGCTCGCGGAAGTCCAACAAGTCAACCCATGAGTTATGCACTGTGTCCATCTGCTTCCATTTGACGAGCACCGCTGGCCGATATTCCGTGCCGAACTTCTTCCATTTGGTGAGCAAAATGGCCTCCGGTGACGGACGCAACTCACCCATGCTGGTCGCCTCGGGAAGTGAAGGGCTGGCCTGAACGGAAGCCCCAAGCTTTCTCTTCAAAACAGATACATGGAATGTCGGGTGGATGCGAGACCCTGCGGGGAGATCCAAGGTGTAAGCCACGGGGCCCACGCGACGAAGAATGCGGAATGACCCGTAGTAACGTGGGGCGAGTTTCTGATTCGTCCGCCGAGAGACTGACAGCTGGCGGTAAGGTTGGAGCTTGAGGAAAACTTCATCGCCCACGGCAAACTCGCGCTCTGTCCGGTGTTTGTCTGCCTGTGCTTTCATGCGGTCCTGCGCGACCCGTAGGTTGTCCCGGAGCAAAGCTAAAGTGCGATCTCTGTCCTGAAGTGTCCGTTCCACAGTTGGAAGAGCGGTGCTGGAGGGTTCATAAGAACTCAAAGTAGGAGGAGGGCGGCCGTAGACCACCTCGAAGGGGGTGAGCATGCTGGCTGTGTGGAATGACGTATTGTAACAGTACTCCGCCCAATGCAACCAACGCGTCCACGTGCGCGGCTCGTCCATCACAAAACACCGTAAATAGGTCTCCACCCCCCTGTTGAGGACCTCAGTCTGTCCGTCCGTCTGGGGATGGTGGGCGGTGCTCATGCACAGTGTCGTGCCCTGGAGTCGAAAAAGCTCCCGCCAAAAACTGCTGATAAAGACCGGGTCCCTGTCAGAAATGATGGAGCGCGGGAGGCCATGGAGGCGCACAATCCCTCGCGCAAATAACTCTGCGACTGTCTCCCCCGTGTACGGATGGCTCAACGGAAGGAAATGACCATACTTGGAAAGCTTGTCTACCACCACCAGTATGACGGACTTGCCTTGGGACTTGGGCAATCCATCAATGAAATCCATGGAAACGGTGTCCCAGACCTGGTTCGGAATCTCGAGCGGTGTAAGAAGCCCCGCAGGTGATGTAGTCTCATACTTCTGCCGCTGACAAATGTCACACTCCCGCACAAATTGTTGGACATCGCGACGCATCCCCTTCCAGAATACATTTGCTCGGAGCCGCTGAAGGGTTCGTAGAATCCCTGCATGGCCGCCTGTGGGTGATGCGTGAAACTCCTGCATCATCGTCGCCCGCCATGGCGACGCGGATGGAATGACCACTCTGCCTTGAAAGTACAACCGCTGACCCTGAAGATGGTAACCCGGCTCCGTAGCTTGACCCTGCTGTAGTGTCTCGATAATGGTGCGTAACGCGGGGTCCTGGAGTACCGCGGCCTGCATCTCGTCCAATGTGGTAACCACCGGTCCCGATACATGAGAGAGAGAGCTCTCAGGTAGGCGGGAGAGAGCGTCGGCGACCACATTTTCTCTGCCCTGCTTGTACACAATCTCGTAATCGTACCCCATCAGCTTGGTCAACCACTTTTGCTGCAGTGGAGATGCCAAGCGCTGCTCCAGGAAGTGCTTCAAACTCTGGTGATCCGTACGGACCTGGAAGTGCTGACCCAAGAGATAGGGTCGCCACATCTCGACTGCATGTATAATAGCCAACATCTCTTTCTCGTACGTTGAAAGCCCCAACGTCCGTGGGGCCAACGCCTTGCTGAAATAAGCGAGCGGGCGGCCCTCCTGCATCAAGACTGCCCCGAGGCCGACGCCCGAGGCGTCAGTCTCCACCACAAAGTCCTTGCTAAAATCCGGCAGCGCCAACACCGGTGTAGTGGTCATGGCCTGCTTTAAGGCCCGGAAGGCCTCGTCCGCCTCAATACTCCACTGGAACGCATCCTTCTGCAGCAACTGTGTCAGAGGTCGAGCAATCTTGCCGTAGTCCTTGACAAAACGGCGGTAGTACCCCGTCAGCCCGAGGAAGCCACGCAAGGCTCGAACCGTCGTGGGCTGGGGCCACGACACCATACTCTCAATCTTTTGTGGGTCTGCCTGGACCCCACGGGCGGACACGAGGTGCCCCAGGTACTCGACCTGACTCTGGCCGAAGGAGCACTTCGACTTTTTGGCGAATAACTGGTTTTCCCGCAGTATAGTAAGGACATGTCGCACGTGCTCCAAATGGTCGTCCCAAGTCCTGCTGTAAATTAGTATATCATCAAAAAATACCAGGACATACCGGCGAAGAAGTGGGCGAAAGATCTCGTTCATAACAGTCTGGAAGGTGGAGGGAGCGTTGGCCAACCCAAACGGCATCACCAAGAACTCGTAGTGACCGTCGTGGGTCCGGAACGCCGTCTTGTGGACATCCTCCTCCTTCATCCGAATTTGATGATAACCGGACCGGAGATCCAGTTTGGTGAACAAACTCGCTCCATGCAGCTCATCCAGCAACTCCTCAATCATAGGAATGAGAAACTTGTCCTTGATGGTGGAGCTATTCAGCCCCCGGTAATCGACGCAGAAGCGCCAGGAGCCGTCCTTCTTCTTGACCAAGATGATCGGAGAATAGAACGCGCTGGTGCTGGGCCGAATAATGCCCGTCACTAGCATCTCCCGGACGCTACGTTCGATCTCTGCCTTCTGCACGTACGGGTAGCGGTAGGGACGTATACTGATAGGGTCCGTCCCTGTCTTTAACTGTATCTGATGATCCCGGAAGCGCGAGGGAGGCAGAGTGTGCGGCTCCTGAAAGACGTCCTCATACTGAGCTAAAAGAAACTGTATCGGGTCCGGCTCCCTCTGCGTGTCGGCCCCCTCCGCCGCCATCCCGAGTATCACGGCCATCTACTACCCTGCTCCTCCAATCTCTGCAGGCTCCGTAGGGAGATCTCCTTGAGAGGGGAGGATCGGATACCATGCAAACAGTAATCTGTCCCCTCCTGCGTGAACTCCAGTGTCATGCGATCCCAATCCGTGGTCACCCGCCTCAGTTGGCGGAGCCACTGTACCCCCAGCACCATATCTGACCCTTTAATCGGAAGGAGGTAGACGTCGGTGCGGCACACATAACCTGTAAGTTGTATCTCCACGCCCTTCAGTGCCCCTTCGCACCGCAGTTTGCTGCCATCCGCGACCATCACCTGGAACGCCGCGTTCCTGTCAACTGGGTGTCCTGTCTTCAGTGCCACCTCAGGGTTGATGAAATTGTGGGTACTCCCACTATCAATGAGAATGGTGACCCGTTCCTTACCAATCCTGCCCTTGATCCGCATAGTGGTGGGTGCCACACACCCCTCCATAGCCTGAATCGAAACACCAAACTCAGCCAGATCCAACTCCTCCTCTGCCTCGAAGCTCGGGTGGTCCTCCTCCTCGTCCTCCTCCCGCAGCATGAAGACCTGCACCTTCTGGCATCGATGCCCCGGTGCGTATTTCTCATCGCAGTTGAAACACAATCCTTTCTCCTTCCTGGCCTGCAGCTCAGGCCACGTAAGTCATGTCACCGTCGGCCGTGCCGCCGGTGCCTTCTCCCTTCGGCCCGTTGCAGGGGCCGGTGGAGCCCTTGGTGGAGCTCGAGTTCTTTGGCGGTTGAAGCGCTCCTCCTGGATGCGGGCCAGACTGATAGCATGGCTTAGACTGCGGGGCATATACGCGTGGACCTCATCCCTCAAATGGTCCCGCAGGCCGGATATGAAACAACTGAGGAGCGTCTTCTCCTCCCAATTAACCCGGTTTGCGAGCTTCTCGAAATCCGCTCGGTACTCCATCACTGTGCCCTTCTGACGGAGTTTCTGTAGCGTAGCCTCCACATCCTCGTACTCCAACGGTCCGAAACGAGCCACAAACCCTTCCACAAAATTCGCCCATGTTGCGTACCCGTAGGCCCGTATGAACCACTGAGCCCACTGATATGCATCTTCCTCCAGATGGAAAGAAGCCAGCTGCACCCACTGATCATTCGGTATCTCCTGATAAGTGAAAAATAACTCCGCCTTTTGCACCCATTCCAAGGCATCCCCGCCGCGGAATTTCGGGAAATTCATGCGAGTTCTCTTCGGAGGCATGTAGGGCCGTTGTTGCATATCTCCATGTCTCCCGTTGAACTCCGGTCCATGCTGTGGTCGGCCGAATGGGTCGTGGAAATTAGCTCCCCCTTGGCCGCCGCCCCATTGTTGTCCCGCACCGTGAAATCCCTGACGGCGTGGCTGCTCGGCCCATGTCTCGCCGTTTCCAAACCTCATTGGACCTCCCATGTGCTGCGGCGTCGGTAGAAGGCCCGTTCTCCCTCCGAAATTGGCGTCAACACCCCCCGGTGGTCGCAAGGGAGCCGCTGGTGCCTCCCGGTTTCTCCATAGGTCGGCCCCAGCCCCTTCCTGGGCGGCGGACGGACCGCCTGCCCCGTTTCCGGTCGGCACGCCCGAATGCGGCGTTGGCTGGCTGGCCCAGGCCGCAGGCTGGCGTGCGGCGTAGGCGCCCCCTGGCCGGCTTCCGCCGGTCCCGTCGGCCACGGTTGACCAGCCGTGGTAGGCGTGCGGTGCTCCCATCCAGGCGGGGGCCGATCCGGTGCCCGCTGGTTCCGTGCGGCCCGGATCGGTCCCGATTCCGTCGGGACCGAAGTGTCCCGACCCCGCGCTTCCTCCGTTGCCCGTAGATCGGACATTTTGTGGTGCCTCGGCTTCAGAATCGCTTCCTTGAACCGCCTTGCCCTTCAACGATTGCATCAACAGCGCCTTGATCTCATCCATGCGTTCCTCCATGTTTTTTGTGGACGTGTCCAAGCGGCCTTCCATGGCCGTCACCGAATCCGCTAACCCCACGTAGTTCTCCTCTAGGGTAGCCAGTCGTGCGGTCTCCGCCTCCGAACGTGTCACCATGGTCGCAGGAAGGATGCTCTGATACCAAATGATATGAACTAGCAAGAGAAAAAGAGGAGAGATGGAGATTCTAGAGAGAAAGAGAGAAATAGGGTTAGGGTTGAGGAAGAGAGAAGAGAGAAACTTGATAGATCTTCAATAATCCCTCCCCAAAGCAGCCCCGGGCTATAAATACCCGGGGAAAGGAGGGGGCCGGCCGCCCCCCCCCCCCCAAGTGGGGCTGAACCGGAGTGGTTCAGCCCCCTTCTGGCCGATTTAATGAATGGGGGCTGAACCGGATGGTTCAGCCCCGTTGTCTTGCGCGCGCTCCTTGACCCGCCGCGAGTATTTATGCCCCGAGAACCCAAGCGGATGTGGGGGCATAACACATAGGAAGACAACGTGCACTAACCCATCTATTGTGGAAGAGACCGCCGAGCAGCGAGATACTTAATTATTTCTATTTCTATGTTGTTTTGAGTTTTACTATTTGTAGACCACTTTTGTTATTCGCACCCCACAACTATAAAGGGTGTTGTATACTTGTTATTATTTTTTATGCTTGGATGAATAGAATTTATGGCTGCTCCCTAAACTTTCTTCTCTACCCTAATCCGTCTCTTCTCCCTCACCACCGTTGACCCTCCCACTTGCCAGATTCCTCTTTGGGATCATATCAAGCTCGGTCATGATGTTTTTCCTCTTCGGGATAATATCAAGCACGATCATGATGTCTGTGCTATTCAACATAGGTGATAGTAGAAAGAGCTGAGGTGACTAGATCTAGAATGTAGACTCCGTTTGATAGACGTCATCTACCAATGATACTTCGCGTTCGTTAATCCTGCACCACAAAGGCAAGCGAATAAAAAGTGGAAGAGCAGTCATAATCATGGATCACTCGACTAGTAGAGAGAAGATTAATTGTGAATCAGGAACATGAAGTACAAATTGTTAAGAAATAGAAGAAGACGTACATCTCTAGATCCTCTAAGCAAAGTGATTTATCCATTGACAATAGTGATAAACTTAGGACTAACATTGTCTGCATACGGTGAGAATTTTTGCGGAGTTATACGTTTATGGCCCAAAATCCACTATCCAAGAGGATCTATGGGGAAAACAATATACGTTCATTAGGTGTAGGTAGAGGAAAGGAAGTATGAGCAACCAATCCCCGAAGATTCTGGAGTTCCTCCCTCAAGGTGTCAATTTATGAGTGAGACGTGCTGTGAGTGTCCACCGTAGAGGAGGCTTGGTTAGGATGATTTGGCAGTGAATGTGAGAACACATGTTTTAGTAACAAGTTGCTTCATTATGGTTTGCTTGACGACAATGGGTGCACATGCTAATGTTATGTCTCTTGGAACGATTTCGACAATCACGCTTACCACCTTGAGATCTCATGTGACCTCCACGTTGCCCATAAATTGGGGGGGGGAGTGCGTTAATAGAATTCTCTGGGAGGGCATGAGGAGTCATGGAAGGTCGACGGTAGTCACCTTCAGAACCATAAAGCACAAATCTGATAAACATGGACTAGTTTGAGAGGTCAAGACATTGGGACACATGGACTAGTTTGAGAGGTCAAGACATTGGGACGAACAATGTAAAGCTGAGGTGGTATTCCAGCCATCATCATCGCAATGCCAATGTTTTCTTTCTGAGCTCTTTGGATTGCTATATCCAGTGTAGGCGACTAATGTTGAATCTAGGCCTCGATGAAGGTCTTATATTGCCGCTAACGATGTCAGATCGGTGAGCCTATAAATAAGAGAGGGGTGCATGCAAAAGATGCCCAAGAAGGTGAGTCCGACGAGTGAGGTGATTTGAAGATACATAGGACGTAGAAGACGCCTGATCAGTCAAGTATATGACAATGACGACACCCGAGCATGCGAGTTCGGTGAGCGAGGCGGGCAGTCGAGCATGTGTGTTTGAAGAGCAACTCGGTTGCAAGCTGTGAGTTCAAACAACTAGTAGGCGAGTTGGCCGACATGAAGCTCAAACAACGAGTTCGCACGGCGAGCGGGTTGGATGAACTAAGCTGATAATTCCGGTAGCGAGTTGCGAGTTCAAACACGCCACGATTTTGCTGGGAGCGGAAATGAGATATCAATTGGCGAGAGTGGGTGTTCAATCGTCGTGGGCATACTTCAAGAATCATGTTGTTTTCATGCCGTGTGAATTGTTGAGCGTGTGAATTGTTGAGCATCATGACGAAATAATTTTATTACTTCACTTAAACTTACATACAATGCATGCACACATATTTATAGGCGCGAAGAGTGACAACTCACCTCCAAACCACAGTATAGGACTAAACTATATGTGCAAAATGAATATTAAACACTACACAAGATGCTCATAATGGGCAATAATGTGGGCTTTACATTGAGCTTCACAAACACATCTTCTCTAGTTTTTCCCAACATATTTTTACATAGTTGCTTATGCAACGTACTTTTCTTAAAGACTTTATGACAAGGTGAATATTGAAAAATTTGATGAAAAAAATTTAATATTGGAAGATGCATTACAATTATTACATGCACTAGAAACTACATCTTAATTTTTTTTTTAACAAAGCCTAACAACCATGAACTTGGATGACTGAAATTTGATGGAAAGGTTAGCCCTGAGAATGATATGCCTATTTTTTTGGACAAGAATGTTATTTTTAGCCTTTGTACCAGAATACTTCAAAACTTTGTTAGATATATAAGAGAAACAAGAATAATGATATATTTCTATTGAATAGTTTTTTCATCTTAGGATGGTTGAAGATGTTTCCGCATTGATACTTATTATGCAACACCTCCCCTGCAATGACCATATAATATGAGTCCGATCGGAACCTCACAACATATAATGACCATAATTTTGGTATTAAAAGTTGATATAAGAACTTTCACCCATCCACGAACATAAATCCCATACACAACAAAAACATAAATAAGACTCAGAAGCTGTCTACATCTACATATGAGTAGTCTGGTCATATTGCCTTACATCACAAATTTTCAAATCATTACATCATAACAAGGCCAGGTAGCAACTCCCAAGCTACCTTAGTGTGCAAGCCGGAACAAAGTAAAAGAAACATGAAAATGTAGATCAACAGGAGGTACACTTCATGAGGCTTAGGCCTTGTTGGCCGGCGAGCTTGCTCCAGCCATGAAACTAACATAGAAGACGTGGTACAACATGGGTCAGCCAGGGCTGACCATCACTACATAACAATTCCCGTCCTCCCGATCGTCTTAACGGATCCCGGGAAACTACATCACCATGCAAGTCAGCACTTCCTATGCAAATGAAAAAAAACATAAACTACATAGAAACTAGAATGTATACGTGTCACAAACATCAAATATGTTTCTATATTGAACAAGTAAACAAAAGGGGCCTAACAATGCAACATGTATGCTAACCTATGTTTCACCCAAGGCATCATGTTTCGTGTATGATTCTAACACATCATTTCTCTATTGACATGCAAACCAATTTTGAGAACTCCTGTTGAGACCCCACCCGCAAATGGATCACTACACCATCAAGCTTGTCCATCAACTTCGTTGTTCTCGTCAGTTTCACCAAACCAACACCATTGATAAGACCTCACCCATACATGGTTGCATATACCATCGGGCTTGTCCACCAGTATAGATGTTTTCAACAGCTTTACCAAAACCAACACCACAAATTTCACAAAATCAACAAAACTAATTCTAAGAACACTAGACGATGTAGGCGCCCTCTCGTGTGCCCGTGGAATAAGACGGCTATTCTAGGGAAAAAGAACAATCTTGTGTCCATGGTGCTCGAAGGATTGACAGTTCCTCGCGCCGTCATGCATGACACGGCGGTTGTACTGTCAAGATCGCCCTAATAGGATGTGACGGACATCCATGACGACAACATGACAACACTATCTGGATATGTGCTTTTTATAGGGAACTCTACTAGACATTGGTGGGTAACATAAATAGTCAAATTACTATTGACTCTGGATAAGCTGGTGAGTTGTTATAACGGGTGTGTCTCAAACCCTAATGTATTGGTCATTCGTTTAGAGATGAAATTCTCCATACTACCGCCATCATGATGTTGAAAAATAGAAAAAAATTAGGTGTTTTTATTTTTCCACATAGGGGTATATGTAGGGGATTACAAAGACACTTAAACACAAACTCATGTCGTGGGACTAAACTCAACAACCCTAAAGACTCTAATAGACCGACATAGTAATATCAAACTAATAATTTCAACACTCCTCAAGCTGAAGGGGGAACCTTCAACTTAGACATCATAATAACGACAATGGAGGTAGACAATGTGAGACAAAACATGAGACGAGCCACCGAGGAAAAATTTCAAATCAGGGAATCAAACAGGGGACAGCCACACACGACGTAGACCTACACATGACGCAAGACCCACACACGACGTGGACTCTCTGGAATCAGGTCGACCAACATCACTTACACACACAACATGCATAAGAGAATAAACGATCCAGAGCTAACCATCAAACGAGAAATCAGGAATAATCTGTCGGGAATACTCCACACAAATGGATGTTTCACACGATACAGTCCCGCACGACACGGTCCCGCACGACACAGCCCGTTGAGATTAGAACAATCAACAACAATCGTGCCCCAACACATGACTAATCAAAATAAAAAAAGGGAGACGCTATGCACAAGACATAAAGCCAAAGGGTCGTGTGCGACTAAGGCTTCATTTGGCGCGGCGGGTGGAGACGGGGGCGGGAGGAGCCGGGCTGCTGCTCGAACCGGAGGGGGGAGGCCTCCGTTCGAAACATCGCTGGATTGCTTCATTCCTCAAGGCGCGGCGGGTGGAGTCGCAGCAAATGCCGCCATCGGGCGTTTGGTTACCCACCTTGCTGCGGCGTTTCTGCAAACGCGGCCTCCAAACGCCACGCCAAATGAAGCCTAAGCCACTAAGGTGAACAACTGGAAAAATCATCTGAGTCTCTCTCGTCCCAAACGCTACCCCTCACATGGAACACATGTGTATGCATGCAGACACAAACACAAAGCAAACATTAAAAACAAAATAAAGACACGTAACAGACGACAAAAAAATGACCGCCAAACATCATTATCGGTGAGAGCTCAGCGACCCGGAGGGATGACAACAATAGAAATTGATAGAAATTCGAGATGCAGCGGCTAGAGTCGTCCGGAAGGCATCAAAAAAATACGGGCAGTAGCTAGAAGCATCATAAACCCAAGTGAGTGACAACCGGAATGACCGAGGCCAGGGAGTAGCAGAGCGTCATTGGCCTTCGATGGATTGACAACAATCAGTGACAGGGGAAGCTCCAGGAAGGATGTGCAGATAAAGTCTGCATGCACAGTCAGTAAAGAACAGGAAGCGGGTCGATGAGAAGTAGTGGCAGGACCTCCTGAGAAAGCAATCTTCGACAACGAAGTTCATCAGAGAGGCACAAGCGCTCTACGGGATCAGCGAATCGACGAGAGATCGCTAACAAAGAGCACACATTGATTAGTAGAAATGATAAGGGCGCCAGATGGACTAAGTCGATCTCTGTAAAGTCAGAAGAATTGATAGAAGCGTTGGATGGTCGATGGAGGTAGCAACTAGCGGGATCGACGAAGGAGAGCGTCGATGGGCTCGACTGGATCGATATCGTTGCAAGCGAGTGGGAAGCAGACCATGGGATCGTCAAGCCACAGTAGCAATAACGGTGCTTGGCGGGGATCTCTTTGACATGTAGAGACAGGATCATGTTTGATGGGAGGAAGCGACAACAACCAACAAGTGGGAAGAAGACCCACACAAAGTTGATCTCGTGAACAACTAACAAAAGCAGGGAGGGGATTGAGCGAACCTGAAACATCAGCGACATACATACATCATCAATCAAGCGGGCCAACAGTGACGGCTCGAGAAACAAAGAGAGCAGAAAGAGGGGAAATAGAGCGATGAGATCACATTTTTCCTCTGATACTATGTTGGAAAATAAAAAAGAAATAGAAGGTATTTTTATTCTTCCAGGGTAATATATATGGGATTACAAAGACACTTAAACACAGATTTATGATGTGAGACTAAACTCAACAACTCCTAAAGACTATAATATACCGACAAAATAATATCAAACTAATCATTCCAATAGATGATAATGAAACAAAATTATTCATGGAGGCATGCAATAGTGTGAAAAATGTTGTTCCTCCTATGGTCATTGTTACGCACGTGCGTGCAACACATTATTATACCTTGTATTTTCAATTATTGCTTTTTGGTTAATATTATGTGAGCCCCCCTCCCTATATAAGGAGGTGGTATGAGAGTTTTTTCTCATCTTTTGAATCATTAGGGTTTAGGTCTCCATCTTGGGAGAAGGGGTTCTTGGAGCAACCGGCCTCCAGAAGTTGGGCACGAGTATACCTCGTGATTGTATCCTACATTGGTCCGACCTGCTGTTTCGCTCGCCTAAGAGCCGCCGGTGTTCGAGTTCCTGTTTCTGCTTCGTGCTCCCAGTCCGCTGCATCATCCGTCAGAGATCTCACCCCGAGCCACATCGCTCTCCAACGCCGCATCGCGCTCCCAGCCTGCATCACACGCCTTCCGATCCCGCCTCCGAGCACTCTTCCGATCCCGTCTGCGCCCTGCTTCGATCCCGCTTGCATCGCTCCCGTCGGTGCTCGCCAATTCTGCCTGCTATGCTGTCGCCAGCCCTAGCGCCGCCGTTCTATCCATCAACCCTTCCTCCCCTTCAATCCTAGCGTTGTGTTGTCCGCCGAATCTGCAGCTGGTGTTGCACTCCTTCGGATCCTTTGTGCGTCCATCAGCGCAGTCTACAACACAACCCCGACGCGACCGTCCGTTGTCCAGGCCTCTTCCGCGGCCCATTTCGGAGTGCATGCCACCGCGACTCCGCTCAATGGCCCATTTCGAACCCCCGACGCCTCCACCTCCCACGGATCCAACCATCCTTCGTCGTCTGGACAACATCGCCATCGCCTCACTGCAGGCCCTCATACTCCTCATGGATGCCAAGATCGACTCCCTCTTGGCCGGTCGCCTGACCACATCTGCGATGTCCAACGTGGCTCGCCCCGCGTTCTTGGAACTCCCCTGGATCCGTACCAAGCCCCCCTCTGCCCAGGGGGGTTCTTACAGAGGCCTCGTTTCCTTGATGTCCCCTCATTCAACGACACAAACACTTTCGGTTGGATTGCCCAGGCCGAACAGTTCTTTGAAATTCAGCAGATTGCCGAGGCACAAAAAGTCAGCACAACAGTGATCGGCATGGAGGGCTCTGCTCTCCATTAGGTGCGTTGGCTATGTTAGTCCCAACCGACCATGTCTTGGTCGGACCTTCAGCAAGAGCTCATTCGCCGTTACGACACCCGCTACGCAGGCTCCACAGTGAAGTGACTCTGCGGCATCCGTCAGACAGGCTCCCTCGACTAGTACATCGATGAGTTTCTCGCTCTCGCGACACATGTTCCCGGTCTCCCACCAAACCATTACTTGGCCTACTTCATACATGACTTACAATCCTCATCCGAGCCCGCCTCCGCGCCCTGCAACCGCTAACTGTCCAACAAGCTATGGACCTCTACCCACTGGTGGAAGCCGACTTCCTGGCGACGTCCGGGGACCCTCCTTCCTCGTGGCCTCCTACCAAACCTCCCTACCACTCATACTTCCCTCCCCCGTCTAAACAACCACCACCGCCAGCTCTTCTACCTCGCCCACCCATTTTGGGCGCACGTAACAACCATCATGCCTTACTCACCGCCTGTCCAACCAATAGTATCATGACTTACAGAGCAAGGGTCTGTGCTTTCGTTGCAAACGGCCCTACTCATCTACTCATGCTTGTCCGGTGAAGGGGTTCCTCCTTATCATCAGTGAGGATGTGAACGAGATCAACACGACTGACTTTGATGCTCGTATGATCATGGATGTACCGCCGGTCGGCGCTCCGGGCACCTCTACGACTGCCCACCCGCGAGCATTTCACTACTAGCTGGCGGGCGACACTCCGATCTTGGGGACAAGGTCGATTTTCTGGCGGGGTGTGTTGTTACGCACATGCGTGTAACGTATTATTATACCTTGTATTTTCAATTATTGCTTTATGGTTAATATTATGTAAGCCCCACTCTCTATATAAGGAGGTGGTATGAGAGAGTTTCTTCTCATCTTTTGGATCATTAGGGGTTGGGTCTCTGTTATGTGCCTCTTTTGGTGGATCGTCGGAGGCTGCGGGTGGAGGATACAAGAGATTAAATCCCTAGAAAAATGGTAGAGGAAGGGGAGAAGTTAGAAGAAGAAACTTGAGGGAGGATATGAGAGGGAAAACCCTAGAGGAGGAGAGGGTTTAGAGAGAGAGAGAGGAATTTAGAAAGAGAAAGGAACTTTCACATTTCATTGCTTGACCCCCAATTACAAGACAATGCATCCTTAAATAAGGCGTCAAGGGCACGAGTGTAAATACCCGACACAACTAAAAACACAAAATGCTAAACATATAAAAAAGAGTACATAATGACTCGACTCAAAACGACTTACTACAAATACATAGAAATAATAATTAACTAGATAACTGACGGAGGACCATAACACTCCACCCGTCCTTCAATTTGAGCTTGTCCTCAAGCTCAAACTCTAGTAGGATGTTCAACTCTTTTGGCTCCTTGATCTCCTGCCAAAATAGCGCCGGGTACAATGTCGTGGTGGCGTTGGCAGCGGGGTCTAGTGGCGGCCCTGTCGGAAAGACGAGCGGTTAAAGCAAGGGACCCAACTGGCCCCACGGAGAAGCATGAGGCAAAAATGGCAGAATGGCCGAGGGAAGAGCGGCCGACAGAATAAATGGGTCCCGCAAAACCGGCGATGCGGCGTAGAACAATGGTTGGAAGGTGGCCAGAGAAACCATGGACGGCCGAAGGAACGGGTCCGATGGTAACGACAGTGCGGTGCGAGGCAGCAACAATAATGCAACCGCAGTGGCTGGCAGCGGAGGCAACAATGTGGTCGGAGGAGGCAGAGCAGGTGCCAGCAGAGGCGACGATGAGTCGACCGGAGGTGCCGATGGAGGAGACGATGATGAGAGCGGTTGAATGACAGCAACTGTGACAGGCGGAGGCAGCTCAGTTTGTGGCTGTGGTGGCACAAGATGCGGTGGTGGTGGCACAAGTCGTGCGGGTTGGGAGGGCTCCGACACTGGAAGAGGCGGAACGCCGAAGTATTCTGAAGTCACCAATTTGTCGAGTTTAGTGTTGAGGCGAGAAGTGGAAACTTGAAATGACTTCAACATTTTCCACAACGTCGAACAAAGGCCAGCTTCATCCGCGGCACAAAGCTTAATCTCCATATACAAATTAATTGATTAATTAATCAATTATATAGTTAAAAAGTATGGGAGATGGAGCAGGTGATTTAAAAAAAAAAGTGATTGGAGGGGCGGATGGGATATTGTGGGTCTCAAGAAGTGGAGGGGGGGGGGGAATAGGTGGGATTGGGGGAAGAAAAAGTAAATTTTTTTTAAAAGAAAGAAGTAGGGTTGAGTGGTGGTGGGTCCGAGAAAGAAAAATAAAATAGTAATTCAAGAATGAAAGAGGCGGGATTTGAGTGTGCAGCCGTCTCTAGGGAAAAAAGTTAGAGAAGAAAAATAACCAATAAGAAAAGATTGGTGGTGTGTCGGGAAAGGAAATAGCAAAAATAGGAAAATAAAATAAAAAATGGACTTGGTGTGTGCAGGGGAAAAGCAAACAAACAAAGGGAAATGAGGAAAAGATAGGGCTGTTGACGGCGCAGATGGACGACGGAACTGATGGATTTGCTGCGGATGGACGACATAAGCGGAAGGAGGGGAGGAAAGACCTTCTAATACCAATTTGTTATGTGCCTCTTTTGGTGGATCGTCGGAGAGCTGCGGGTGGAGGATACAAGAGATTAAATCCCTGGAAAAATTGTAGAGGAAGGGGAGAAGTTAGAAGAAGAAATTTGAGGGAGGAGATGAGAGGGAAAACCCTAGAGGAGGAGAAGGGGGTTTAGAGAGAGAGTGAGGGGAATTTAGAAAGAGAAATGAAATTTCATATTACATTGCTTGCCCCCCAATTACAAGACAAGGCCTCCTTAAAAAGGCGCCAAGGGCACAGGTGTAAATACCCGACACAACTAAAAACACGAAATACTAAACATATAAAAAAGAGTACATAATGACTCGAGTCAAAACGACTTACTACAAATACATAGAAATAATAATTAACTAGATAACTGATGGATGACCATAACAGTCTCCATCTTAGGAGAAGGGCTTCTTGGAGGAACCAACCTCCAGAAGTTAGGCACGAGTATACCTCGTGATTGTATCCTGTATTTGTCATTTAGTGCAATCATTTTCTCCTTCTGGTAACAATCATCCTCATTAGACTCGCTAGGGGTAATCAAACTATAACGTAAGACACAAAATAAGTGTTCAGGGTGTTCCCCTTCTACTTCCAATACGTCCTCAGACTTGGGCTCAGGTTCAGGATGAAATTTATTAATATAAGCTTCATACTTAGGCTCACGTCCATCAGTAGAATCAATAATTGCGACGAAGTGATGACACAAACACTTAGATGATTTGTACCCCAGTTCCATGCACTTGAAGCATCAGAATCTTCCAGTGTTGGACATTTTCCCAATCATCTCTTTTCCCTGGGACGGGTTAGTGGGTAGAGTCGGGGTCCTAGTAGTGATGGAAGGGTCGGGGGAATCTAAGATCCGAGCCTTGGGGGCAGTGGTGACGTTGGGGTCTATTAGTAGACCTAAGTCTAGATGTCCGCTTCTGTCAGGACTCCACTCTCTGTGCGTGACTAAAAATCTCTCATAAATCCTTAGTCATAGAGCTCTAACTGGTCTCTAATGGAGTAACGTAACCCGTTCAGATAACGAGATACAATCATATCATCATCCTCTCGGAGGTTGAGGTGTGACTGAAGTACTAGGAACTCATTTGTATATGGTCTGCAAATAATCGGATGGAACATACCTCTTATGCAGTTGTCTTAAATTTAGTTCATTTGTAATCTGAGGCATGCCTAAATTAAATCTATAATGCTCTAGCTGACCCCACTAAACTAAAGCAGATCCCTTTAACCTAAGGGTAGCGTACTCAACTTGTGTAGCTTATGACAATTGCTTTCAAGTCAAGAAACGATCCATCATATCTCACCAATCTTGACATCCCTCGGGTTCTAAACGTCCTTTGAAATCACCAACGTCTAATTTGATCCTACATCTAATCGGGGTGGACGCGGATCCCTTATGTTTTGGTACCCTTGTTCAAATTGTTATGGATTAAGGTTTTCGATTTCAGGTTGCCTAGGGTTTAGGATCCTCTTCCATTTGGTGTGGGGGTAATCCCTAAATGTTGGTTGGCCTCTAACGTGTTAACTGTTAACACGTGTGTGCAATCCGTTTATCACAAGTCCCACATCTCACATGTTCGCGGTAACATTTGTACTCAACACCTTAATTATTTTAATGAAAATTTTAATTTGTGCACTTAGATCGGCAATGTCATTTTCTAAATTACCCACATGATTTCTTACTTAAATTATTATTTTTTTAAATTTTCATAAATTTAAAAATAATTTATATTTGATTAAAAAATAAATTTGAAAAGTTTTTTTAAAAAAGAGAGCCCTTTATGTAGAAACAATAACTCTAAAATTTCAAAAGTTTGTTTATTTATTTTAAATCCTAGATTACTTGAGTGGGTATAAAACTTTAAATTTTTTTATTTAAAATTCAAATAAGAAATATGATTGATTACCCGAACAGGTTGACGAAAGAACATGTCGGTGGTCGACGTCAACCGGCGGTAGAGGTCTCTGATGGGTTGCCAGAGTGTAGAGTCGAAATCGACAGCGACCGTGCGGCTGGTGTTGGGAGGGATCATCGGCGGTGGTATTCGTCGGGAGACTCCATTTCGTCTCTGTGGGCTTTGAGCATCGCGGAAACAGGAGCTCGTGACTCGTATGCTTCGGCAGAGAGAAAGGAACGGAGGAGGCGAGCGAGCAAGGAGTTTGTTGCCGATATTACATAGGGAACGAAGATATTTGTTCCTCTGTGTATCCGACTACCTTTCTTTCTCATGGCCAAAGGCTTTAATAAGTAAAAATTGTGAATCTTGCCTTTCTTTAAATGCCTTTCCATAGATTAAATTTCCAAATATTAAATTACTAGATGATTCCTTTCCTAACATTTCTCTCGTGATAATTCCTTTCCAAATAGCTTCTTTCGAAAATCAGACCAATTTAAAATCAGAAGCAATCTGATTGATATTTGCATTGGAATTCAAATCAGAAGGATTATTTTTTAAAATCTCAACGAGTTTGAGCTACAATTTTCTGTAACATGCTCATTATTTTTGGTCAATTGATCCTTTATCCTTGAAAAGATTAATGGTTGATATGCCATGTTTTGCGTAGGAACTTACAAGCAGTGCTGGCGAAGATGTAATTTTTGCCATGAATACCTTCATAAAGCGCTTACTGGCAGCTTCAGATCCTGCAAAAATGAAGGTGTGTATTTAGCACTTTATGATTGAGTTCTTTGCATACTCTTGATTTGTTTTTAAATTAACATTTGACATTTATGTTATTGGCTGCATTTATGTTTGTGAGAACATATGTTTAACAGTTTAAAACATGCTGGGACTTTTTTTAATAGCTAGTTTTTCCCTGTAGTTGTGAAGAACATGATAAACTTTATGATGCATTGTTTGTGGTTTTTTGACTTCTTAAAGAATCACAATGAATTGTGCGCACGATGGGTCTGGCAAAGTAAGAGTCGACTATATGAATGCCTAAATAAACTCGACAATTTTCCGGCAACAATCTTGTAGCAATTAACTTTATAAATAATATGACACAATAATTACAAACAAATTGAGATTCTAGTATGGTGACAAATAATGTAATACACGTGTGAGAGTGCTAGAAAATAAATACTTGAACGAACAAAAAAATGATATCTCGGTGCACAAGGCATCCCCGCAGAACGAGGGTCCGGGGAAGGGTCCCATCATTGTTATGAAATCGCAGTGATCTCTCTATGCCACAGAGCATACAACGAAATGACGACGAAGTAATAATAACCGCAAAAATAAGTGATAAAGAAATACAAAAACAAACAAGCACTGAAGAAGATCCACTAAAATATGAGAGCAAGGTTTACAATAATGAAATCAGGAATCCGGGCGACCAAAAAAACAGCCTCTATCTCAGTCGGCTTCCACTTTCTCCAACGCCCTAGATAAAGGGCCTTCACTGAATATCACTGGAGGGGGAGTACTCTCCTTCCTCCTATTCAATTGCAGCAGCAAACACACCGACAAATGATCCTCAGGTGAAACTCCTTCAGAGAAACAGGTGGACGCCGCTCCTTCGCGATACCGCCGATCCCTGTTTCGGTGCCCTTCTCACTCTCCACCCTAGAGAGAACCGGAAAATTAACCCAGCAAATGAACTGCCCAGTTCTATTCAAAGCAAGGGGTAGCACTAACACAACAATCTTCACCCTGACGCCCCTTCCATTGCATGTTCCATCAAAAACTTCGATCTTCTCCCAAATGAAATAGTGCTTGAACTTGACTCCTTACAAGAGCTTTGTCAACATATCTGCAACATTGTCCTCTGTGGACACCTTCAACAGGTGAATGTCACCACCTTCAACAAACTCCCCCAGCTTGTGGTAGCGCGCTTCAATGTGTTTTGTCCTTGCATGATAGATCGGTCCTTTGCAAGACAAATTGCACTCTGACTATCACATTGCAGTTTCATTGACTCCTGAGAAATCTTGAGTTCCTTGATAAGACTCCTGGGCCAAATATATATTCTTTCGCAACCTGCATCGCAACAATGTACTCTTTCTCAGTCGTGGACAGCGCTACTATATCCTGTAGAGTAGCTTTCCAACTAACAGGACCTCCACATAGAAGGAAAATGTACCCTGAAGTAAATTTCCTTCTGTCAAGGTCACCTGCATAGTCAGAATCCACGAAGCCCTCTAGAGCTCCAAAATTTTCGCTGCTCTTGAAAAGTAAATCGACATCTGATGTTTCTTTTAAATATTGTAGAATCCACTTGACTGCTTTCTAGTGTTGTCTCCCTGGATTTGTCATGTATCTGCTAACAACACTCATCTCCTAAGCGAGATCTGATCTCATGCATATCATTGCGTATATTAAGCATCCTACCGCACTGGCGTACGACACTCTGAGTATCTTCTGTCGTTCCTCTGTGGCTGGGCACTGATATGATGACAATCTAAACCGTTATTCCAAAGGAGTTGTAATAGGTTTAAATTCCATCATACAAAAATTTTCCAGTACCTTCTGTATGTAACCAGTCTGAGAAAGTCATAACATGTCTCACTTTCTTTCTCGCTTGATCTTCATCCCAAGAATCTTTTAAGTGTGACCGAGATCTTTCATCTCAAATTCAACATGTAGTTTTTACTTTAGTTCCTGAATCTTTTGAACCGACTTGCAGACAAGTAGCATATCATCAACGTAGAGCATCAGAATCTGTAGTAAACACAGTTGTCGTACTGACTCTGGTATAGCCATGTGATGTCATGAAGGTGTCAAACCTTTTGTTTCACATCCTCAGAGTATGCTTCAGACCATAAAGAGATATTTTCAGCTTGCACATCTTTTTTTCATCACCATGTCAAATGAACCCCTCATGCTGCAGTATATAGATCTCCTCTAGGATGTCGTGAAGAAAGACAGTCTTCACGTCTTATCTGCTCTAGCTCCATATCCCACATGGATACCATAGCGAGTAGCACCCGGATCAAAAATGCTTCACCACAAGTGAGAATATTTCATCGAAGTCAACTCCCTTCTTCCGCGCAAACCTCTTGACAAAGAATCTGGCTTTGTATCTCCACTGATATTTAACTGATGTGACTCCTTTTTTCCGAACACCCACTTTGAATTGATTGCTTTGGCTCCTGTTGGTAGATTAACCAGGTCCCATGTCTTATTTTTCTGAAGGGACTACATCTCTTCCATCATTTCATCTTTTCACTGGAAACTATCTTTGCTCTCTATAGCTTCTTGATAGGAACAATGATATGAGGAAATCACCTGAAAGATATATGCTACAGTGTCCCGTAGCCTGAGAAGCAGTCCGACCTCTCTCATAGCCTTTACTCTAGCAATCGAGTAGGGCTCCGCTTCAGCAGGTTGTACGACACTTGTCCCATTGGGGTCAGATGAATCATCAGGATCATCTACCTTGTTGCTTTCATCCAGCTCCACCTCCACTAGTAAGTCTTGAGTCTTCTCCACCTCTTTGGTTTGTGAATGGGACTTCTTCAGCATAAAAGTCTCATCAAAGACAACATCATGCTTCAACTCGCCCTTCTTAGTTTCATGATTTCATAGCTTGAATCCTTTGATACCGACCTTCTGACCTAGATAGATGGATTTCTTGGCCTTAACATCCAACTTTTTTTCATTCTGAATCCTGCAAGAATACATAGATAAAATTATGAATGTCAACATAAATAACTGGTGTACCTGACCATACTCCCTAAGAAGAATTCAAAACTAGTGACATGAATGGAAAAAGATTCACTAGATAGCAAATAATATTGATGGCTTCAGCCTGAAAGATTTATTAGGTAGATCAACAAACAATTTCATGCACCGAGTTCTTTCCAACAATGTTCTGTTCATTCTTTCTGCAACTCCATTCTGTTGTGTAGTACCTGGAATGGTGTGATGTCAAGTCATATTTTCTTGACTGCAGTATGCCTGAAACTCCGCTGAGGTGTACTTGCCGCCATTGTCAGATCGTAAGTATTTCACCTTTTGTCAGATTTGTTTTTCTACCGTGATCTTTCAGATCTTGAACTTTTCAAATATTTCAGATTTGTGCTTAAGGAAATAAATTCAGACCTTCCTTAAAAAATCATCAATAAAGGTCACAAAATACATGACACCTCCACGTGTTGGCTTTGTGGCTGGATCTCAAACATCTAAGTGTGTATACCCAGATGCGTTTTTTTCGCCTGAGCACGGTTTTTTCTCCCGGGTGTGAATTTTTTGTCTGCGCACGTTTTCTTTTACCCGGGCGCGTTTTTCGCCCGCATGTGATATTTTCTCCCGGGCGTGTTTTTTTTTTCACCCGAACGCAATGTTTTTAGTCCGGGTGCGATTATATTAGCCCTGACGTGATTTTTTCACCCGAGCGTAATTTTTTTTGCCTGAGAACGTTTTTTTGCCCTGACGCAATTTTTTCACACGAGCACATTTTTTTGCCCGGGCGCGTTTTTTTGCCCGGACGCCAATTTTCGCCCGAGTGTGATGTTTTTCGCCAGAGCGCCTTTTTTTCGACTGGGTGAAAATTCGCGCTCGGGAGAAATTGGTGTTTTGCCTAAAAAAGCGTGTCCTGATGAAAAAATTGCATTCGACTGAAAAAATCGCGTTGGGCAGGAAAAATCGTGCCCGGGTGAAAAAATTGCCCCCGTGCGTAATAATTGTGCCCGAGCGAAAAAATCACGCATGGGAAAAAAATTGCTCCCGGGCGAAAAAAATCGTGCCAGGAGAAAAAATCGCGCCCGGGCAAATAAACACACATGGACGAAAAAGCGCGCACATGCAGAAAAATAGCTCTTGATTGAAAAAATTGTCAGAGCAAAAAAATCGCGACCGAGCAAAATAATCCCGCCTCGATGAAAAAATTGTTCCCGGGCGAAAAAATCGCGGTCGTGTGAAAAAATTGTGCCAGGGCGAAAAAAGCGCGCCCCGATGAAAAAGACGTCGGAGCAAAAAAATTGTGCCCGGGCGAAAAATATCGCGTCTGGGCGAAAAAATTGTGCCCGGCCGAAAAAACACACCAATGTTAAAAATATCGCGTTCGGGTGAAAAATTCGCGCTCGGTCGTAAATTTGTGTTCTTGCTAAAAAATCGAGTCCGATCCAAAAAATCGCGTATGACTGGAATAATTGCGTCCGACCGAAAAATTGTGTCTGTGCCAAAAAACCGCGTTGTGTAAAAAACTGCGTTCAGGCTAAAAAATCGCATGTCTTTGCTATAAAATCGCGCGTACCGATAAAATAGCGTTCGAGCGAAAAAATCGCGTACTTTCAAAAATAATTAGATTCGGGTTCAAAAAAGTTGCTCTCCTTTTGAAAAACCAGAGTTGACGATCTCAATATCCAGCATTGGAGTTGAACATTGGATCTAGCGTATGGTGAATATCGTTGACTTTCCACCAGAAAGCCAATTTCACTCTAATATTGTTGGTCTGAACAACAAAAATGATTTTCATATTCTCAAAACCAATACTTCAATATCAATCTCAATGGAATCTTTTTTCCCATCAATAAAAAATGCGGGAAAGATCGGATAATTCAACACTTGTTATTTTTACAGCATCTTTATCTCTAGTACTTGATTTATTCAAATACTAGAGATAAAAAAAAGCTAATGATGACAATAATAGTAGAGGTAATATGGTGCAAATTAAAGCTTGCGTTCTGCTCTAATTGCTTATTTTATTTCCTACCAATTTTGGATTAAACAAAATATTTTTGTTCTAGCTTATGATGGGTTAATTGTCTGGACTCCCCTTGAGATTTTGCATAATTACAAAGACCTCCCTTCTACTTCTTGAAATGATAAAAACCTCTCTTCAAAGTTTACATTGTTAATTTTTAGTACAATAAACCACTCCCTTTGAGGGAAAGTAACTTGTAATGTGGCAATATCAGTGGGGAGTTGTTTGTATTTTCAAAAAGCAGAAGGGAGGTCCTGCCAATTAACTCAACTTATTATTCACCTTATGAGCCTGATTAAAATGCTTCATTGTCTCTCCTCACCAGACAGCTGTCACCGAGACGAGCGCACCCGAGCTTGGGAATTTGCTCTATTGGTTGATGGTGGTCGGCTACAGCATTCGGAATATTGAAGTGAGATTCGACATGGAGAAGGTGCTGGGCGCTCCCGCGAAGCTCGCCGAGCTACCTCCTGGGGAGAACATTTAGCACGGCGGAACCATCGGTTGGAGCGGGTTTTCATATGCCAAAACGAACCGGTGAGGAAGGATGTTCCCCATGCTAATACGCGCCTGCAACTTTTACAGGTAGTGTAGTGATCACCCTCATATTTATCTGCATGTACATGCCTTAGAGGTTAGATATTCATATTTATGCAAGTATTTCATATTTATGGGATATATCTACATATATATATATTATATATATAGGAAAACTTAAAGGATCGCGTTGGGCAAGATTGTGTCGTAGAGTTAATCCCAGCCGTTGGATCTAAGCAATCATGGTTGCCAATAACCGTTTGCCGAAAATATGCATTCCACCCTCCCCCAAAAATCCTGATACCCCTGTTTACCGAAAAACTGTTCCAGGCGGGTTCACAGATTGCTCCACTCCGCCGACGGCCTGCTTTGAGGCCACCGGCGGCGGGTGCCTTAACCGCGACGGCGGGTTCATGGTTTGCTCCACTCCGCCGGCGGCCTGCTTTGAGGCCACCGGCGGCGGGTGCCTTAACCGCGACGGCGGGTACACAGTTTGCTCCACTCCGCCGGCGACCTGCCCAGAGCTCCGAACGGTTCGCCGGACCCCGGCAAGCCTGTTGGGGGTTGTCCGGCGGCAGCAAGCGGGCAGGCCGCCGACGGCTCCGCTGCCACCGGATGGCTAAACCGTCACAATGTTTTTTGGCTCCCCAAAAAGTCCCACATTCCAGGATATGAAAGTAATTTTGAGTATAAAAAAAGCTTTCAATGTACTTGAATTTTGGGATATATAGGGGAATTGGCACGATAATATATTATGTTATTTAGGGACGCTGTATGTGTTGTTCGGTTACCGCCTGAGGCTGTTCGTCCGGCTGTTGCTGCCAGGGTCCTTGCTTCTTGATGCAGAATGAAATAGTAGTTTAGTTAAATAAAAAAAAATGAAATGACAATTTATTTCTAGTTGAATTTTTTAAGAATTATTTCTAATTGAAATAAGGGTCCTTCTGCATATGTATTGGTTTTTTGGAATTGGTTTTGGTCAGAAAATCAACATATACAAGAATTGACTTTGTGCAAAAATTAATTTTATTATTCGGCTGCATGATGGTATTCAGTGAACATAATTAGAATTGATACCTAAATATTGTTTGGTTGCGCAAATAAATTGGCTTTTTAGAATTGAAATTTTTAAAATTTAATCATAAAATCAAAATACTAATATTACTTGAAAATACTAGATGTGTGTGATCTAAAGTCCTATCGTGTAAAAAAAACTTTGAAATCACTAAATCTGGTGTTCTAATTGCCTCAATTGTCACAATGTGTGCTCTAATTGCCTCAATTGTCACAATGTGTGCTCTAATGGTCATAATCGTCACAATCTTAGTGCATAATGACATGAACTATTGTACAAATCAAGGTGCAAATCTCAGAGCGAATCAAATAGATTACAGTTCAAATCCGGCAAAATCAACTATCCAACAAAATCAACCTTAATTTCAGATGATGCAAATAAAAATAAAGTTCTAAATGGTTGAAGAAGAAGCAGCAAGAGGGATATTACTAGAGCCGTCACCATATACATGAGGAATGGAGATCAGTATCAAGCAGGAGGAATGGAGATTCGTCGTTGTCACAGGAGGAGGAAAAACGGTCGGACTTCGTCGTCGTTGCAGAGGAATGAAGATCGGTGGGCCTTCGTCGCCGCTGCAGGAATGAAGATCAGTCTTTGTCGCTGCTAGTGGAGGATGAAGAAAGTTCCAGAGAGGGCGTCGTTGCCGCTAGAGGAGGAAGAGCGGTCGACCTTCGTGGCCCCAGAGGGGTATCGTCGTTGGTGGAGAAGAACGAGCGAGGCAGAATCAGAAGCGAGCGAGGCGAAAGCGTGAAATCACGATAAAAACTTGGAAAACCCGCAGCGGGAGTTAAGTTTTGGGGGACCGTGTTTTAGGTTTATGGGAAAACCAATAGTTTTAAATTGAAAACCAATGCCCATCTAATTCTAGCGCGCCGAACAAGAGAATTGACATTCTGGATGACAAAGCCAATTCCAGAAAATCAATACCTACACGCTGCACGAACCGTAATAATTTAGGGGGAGGGTATATATCTATACTATTCTAAAAAGAAATATGGTGGTCTGCCAAAAAAAATGCGTTCGAAAATAGGCTAATTACATGGGCCGTCGGAATTGACTGTTTTATTTCTAAGCCGTTGGATCTTGGGCTGCAAATAGCGAAATAGGTTTGCAAATAAAAAAACCCCAAAAAACCTAAAAGCTTCTCTCTCCTAAAACCCGATCAGGAAAACCGCTCCCCCCCCCCCCCCCCCAAATTGCGGCCCTCCACCGCCGGCGGCCTGACCGGAGAGCCCCAGCAGGTTCGGCGGGAGCAGACGAACTTGCCCGCGGTATTCCGATGGCGCTCCGGCGGGGCCACCGCCGGCACCGGAGAAGACCGTGATAATCAGGTTTTTTTTAGTTTTTTAATTATAAAAATTAAAATATAAAATATATTTAAAATATAAATTAAAATATAAAATATAAAATATATTAAAAATGTAAATTTTAAATAATATAAAAATATATAAAATAGATATATAAAACATTTAAAAGAATTAAAACAGTAAAATTTAATTATAAAAAAGTTGGCACATCGATCCGAGCTGGGGGGTGGGGTGGGGGTGTGGGAGGCGGGCAGAGCCCGACGTCACCGGCCGGGTACTATGGCGCGTGGCCATGTGCCTGTCACTCGTGTGTATCTATTTATATATATATATATATATATATATATATATATATACACACGATTGACAGGCACGGGCCTCCAGCCCTCGTGCCCCGCACGACAGTACCCGTCTTATGGCGGCTTCACCCGCACTCCGCCTTCGATGGATTTATAATTTTTTTATAATTTTAAAATATTATATTAATATAAAATATTTTTAGTTCAAGTCTCATTGATCGCATATTTTTCTTTGTTTTTTATTTTTTCCACTCTTTCGGATTTTAGTCCCACATCGTGAGAAGATAACAATATTTGAAAATTGAGTGAGGAGACTATGCAGAGCAGGCGAGCTAAGACATTGTGTGTTGTGTTATTGAGGTGTTTTGGCTGGATCGGGCTGGCTTTGCGTTTATTCCCTTACAGTTAGTTTTTTTTCATAATCTGAAGGGTAAAATGGTAATTTCCCATCATAAGTTTAGGACCCCCCCTCGCTATCTTAGGTTTAGGAGACCTACAAAAATACAGATAGATGGTTTTGATGCGTTTATGTGATCGAACGACCGAGATGTTGTTGATCTAGAATGATTAAATGGTCTGATTGATTGGATTATGAGTGGACGGTCACGATTTCCTCAATAGCTTTTAAAAGCATGTCTTTTAAATGACATTTGATATTTCTTTTATATTAATAGAGATATATACGAGCATCTTTGCACGGGCTACACCCGTGCTCGATGCTCTCGAGCGGCATTCAGCCGCATCTAGGCGGGCTTCGCTCGCCTCCACACGAGTTTCACTCGCCTCAGCACGGGCTTCACCCGTGCTCAATGCATCGTTGCAGGCTGTGCCCGCATCAAGGCGGCCAATGCACGCAATATATACATATGATTACTTAAAATAACCGTAACAAAATATAAATCGATATTACAAATTTTATTTTATAAAAAATTTAAGTTTTCACGTAAAGTCATTAATTTCTAGCCCTCTTTCTCTTCTTATTTTCTCCCTTTCTCTCTCCCTCTCTCTCTCCACCCCCTCTCAGTCTGCTCCGTTCTCCTCTCCCTTCCACCATCTCTCTTCTATTCTCTCTCCCTCTCTCTCTCTCCTCACTCTCTCTCTCTCTCTCTCATGTAGTGATAAAATTTATTTGATGAGATCCAATGATCAAAAGTTAAAGTATGATGTGCCTCAAGATATGTATATTACTTTATATATAAAAGATATATATACGTGTGTGTGCATACATATGAGTGACAATGTACGGGGGCCCCCGTGCCTCGAGCGATAGTACCCGGCTTTCCGGCGGACTTAGCCCCCCCCCCCCCCCCCCCCCCCCCCCGCCTCGCCCACATCACATGCTGTTATTAATAATTTTTTTTTAAATATTTGTTTATAATTATATAAACACACACTACACGCGCGCGCACCCACCCACGAGTGACAGTGCACGAAGGTCCTCAGTGCCTAGGCCTGCAAACAATTTGAGCTCATCAAAGAGAGCTGGCTTGAGATCGAGCTGTTTTTTTGAGCTTGAGCTTGAGCTCGACGAGCTCGTTTTAAATGGTTCGAGCTCGAACTCGTCCAGCTTGAGTCAAGCTCGGCTCAAGCTCGAAAAGCTCAACGAGCTCAAAAGCTCGACTCGATTTTAGCTCGAATTATATATAAGAAACCCTTTAAATTCATTTTCATGAGTTTCTAGACTTAGGCTTTGTCTTGAATAAATTTATACTTTCGATTTTACCAACATATCCATCCGACGTTCGCCCACCCTTTAATTGTTTTTATATTTTTTTTGAAAATTTTTAACTATTTCTTAATTTTACTTATTTAATTTATTAAATTAATAAATGGTTTTAAAGAAATAGTTTAATTTATAAAAATGGTTAAATGTCGCGAAACTACATTAAATGCATGCTATTAGCACCTCATGCACGAGAGGGAGCTCGAGCTAGCTCGTCAGTCCCTTAGGTGGGTGCGGCCCTACTCCCGCGACTCGTCTGCCTCTTAGGAGGGCGCGAGCCAGGTTCCTGCAGGCTCGCCCGCCTCCTAGACGGGTGCGAGATGATTCCCACAGCTCGCTCGCCTGCCTAGCGGATGCGGGCCGGCTGCCCCCGGCTCGCCAGCCTGCTTTGGCGGATGTGGGCCGACTGCCCCTGGTAGGCCCGCCTGCTTTGGCGAATGCGGGCCAGCTGCCCCTGGCTGGCCCGTCTGTCGAGCTGATGGAGTCGGATGCTTCGGCTCGCCCACCTGCTTTGGCGGATGCAAGCCGGCTGCCCCTGGCTCGCCCACCTGCCGGGCTGATGGGGCTGACTGCTCCGGCTCGCCGGAGACTCATGATCCCATGACCTATCCTGAGTGCCTCACTTCGCTCTGTCATGTTGGGTCCCCTCGGCGAACACAGGGTTGTACATATAAAGCTTCTTTTGAAAATTTAGCTTATATGAAGTTAGTTTCAAAAATAGACGCAACATGACACAATTTATAAATCAAGCTCCTTTTGAATTCATATACATAATTTTGTAAATTCAATGTACGAATGAGATTTGAAAACTTAAGATATAGTCCAACAAAAACTTGAATAATCATCCATAAAGAAGTATATTTTCTACCACCTACACTTTGTGTAGTAATCAGACCAAATAAATTCATATGAATTAATTGTAAAGATCTAGTAGTAGAAATAACAATTTTATCTTTTGAAAGATGATTCTAAGAACTTTTCTTTTTGACATGATATACATAAAAAGATTGTTTTCCATCTAACAAAGGTAAACTTTTAATCAATTTATTTTTGGAAAGCTTTACAACTAATTTTGCACAAGACTAATCAAGACGCCTATGCCACAATTCTAATTCAACATTCTTTGAAATAAAACATTCAAGTGAAGATTGAGAAAGATCATGAAATGTGATCATATAAACATCGTGAATTTTATGTGCCAAAAACAGTTTATTGTGATTTTGAATCAATAATTTTGCACAAATTTGTAGACGATTCAAATAAAATATTTAAACTTTTATCACATAGTTGACTTATTGAAATTAAGTTATGTTTGAGATCATCTACAAATAAAATATTTGAAATAGTAAAAAAATTATTACCCACTACACTGATGCCCATGATCCATCCTTTCTCGTTGTTGTCAAAAGTCACTACTCCTCATTTCTTCAACTCTAGACTAAGAAACTTTGATTTGTTACCCGTCATGTGCTTTGAACATCCTGAGTTCAAGTACTACACATCTTCCTTGTCCTTAGTCTGTCAACACACCTTAAAAGAAGATGAGAGTAAAGATTTGGTTACCCAAGTGGTTGCTCCTATAGAATAGGTGGATGCCTTAGGTACCCAGACTTATTTAAATAAACTTTGATATTTCTTCCTGCAAGAGTCAGTAGTGTGTCCAAGCCGATTACATTTTCTACAAGTGATAAAAGGTGATGATGACTTTTTCAAGATCGGTTGAGAATTCTTACTACAAGTGGTATGTTCATTATAAAAAACATTTTTATTTTTAAAATTTTGTTTTCTGGACTTTCCGTTATCGCCATGGTAGTAGCTATCGCGGGGCGATAACTTCTACCTACGTATCCAAGTCCGTACTTCGCAGATCCATGACACTGGTTGGCTAAAATCATATCCAGGGATTTTCGACCAAACTCCAAACTTTTTAATATCAACATTCAAATCATAGATCCGGGATTTTAAAGCGGTATTTTTTGTGACTTACATGACACACCGGTTCGCAAAAGCCTTTTTACCATCTTTTACTTGGGATTAAGAAGATTTCAGAGTACTTTCTAAGTCCCGATTTTCATTTGTAAGAGAATCAAGATTGGATTGATACTTATCAAAAGCTTCTTCTAATTCCTTTACCCTTGTCAAAGAGTGATCACACTCTTGACAAGTAACATTTTCCTTCCCAAGTACTTTCAATTCAATAGATAGTTTTTTATTTTCTTTTAACAAAAAATGATTTTAGATTTTAGCAAATCAATATCTTTTAAACTATAATAAAATTTTGCAAGTTTGTAAAACTTCAGAATACAATACATCATAAGTTGGAGGAGTTACCTCAGTGTCGTTCTGGACACTGCATTCATCTTCAGATGGAAAACGTTTTTTTCCCATCAAACACATGTTGGCTTCCTCATTATCTTCTGAACTTGATCCACTCGAACCTTCAGATGAAGTATCATCTCAAGTCTCCACCTTCAATACCTTCTACTTGTTCTTTTTATTGTGTCTCTTCTCTTCTTGCTATTTCAGATACTTAGGGCACGTGCTTCGAATATGTTCAATCCTTCTACAGTGATTGCACTCTGGTGGAGGACGCTCTTCATCATCCTTGTTGTTGCATGGAGTTCGGGTGGTCTGGGGTTCTGCCCCTGGCGGCTTGGAGACCGGGCGGTCTGGCGGTCTGCCTCTAGCAGCTTGGAGACCGCGCGGTCTGACGTTTTCTCTCCAGCGGGTTGGTAGGCGGTTGGTGCTGATTGGTGACCGGATGGTCTGGCGGCTTGTCTCTGGCGATTTGAAGACAGTGTCGGGTTGTCTTCTGCACGTTGTAGTTGCCGTGCGGTTAGTCTAACCGCGCAGTTTATGCGGCTTGTATAAATGTTTGTTCATGTAATTATTAGTCTCACATTGCTTATTTGTAATATCTCCTCTCTCCTCTATTTTATAAAAGAGAGACTATACCTTTGTAATACACACAATTTTTGGATAATAAAATTCTGTTTGTCCAATTTTTTGGTCTCTTTTTTCTTGTTCGCACATGGTATCAGAGGACTTGATCATTTCCACCTGATTCTGTGATCTTCCTCTGTCCGCACGACCTGTCTTCTCGCGACTTGTCTTCGCGGTTTGCTCCTTCTCGCGACCTGTTTCTTCCTCCTGTTTGCGCCCTGTTCGAGCGGTCTCTTTCACATCCTAGTCGCCGTGACCTATTCCTTGTCGTCGCGCTCTACTCTTCTTAACGCGACCTCCTCTTCTCGCCACGACCATCCTAGTCGTTGCGACCTGTTCTTAGTCGCTGCGACCTCTCCTTCTAGCCCTGACTTATTCTTCTCGCTGCTCTCTGCTCTCTTCTCTAGCTCTCTCCGATATCTCTACGACTTCGACTCCCGTCGCCCCTCCTCCTCCTCCCACTACTCCTCTCACTCCTTCGGGCAACCTTGACACTGTTTCCAAACTCGTCGGTACCAACTACCTTGACTTGAGTGTCTCCTTTACCTTTCTTCTCCGCTCACAACGCAAACGCCATCATCTCACTAATGACCCTCCTCCTCCAGACTCCGCTCTCTTTGATGATTGGGACGCTAACGACGCTTTTGTTCGCACTTGGTTGGCTAACAGCCTCTCGGATAAGTGTCTCCCTGTCATCCACCATGATGAAATGGTCAAGGCTGCTTGGCTTCATCTTGCTGCTCTCTACTCAAAGGGGGCTCAGACGTCTCGCATATATACTCTCTATGCGGATCTCTTTGCCCGTCCCTCCATATCTCCTGCTGCTTCCTATCAACAAGTTCAGGCTCTTGGAGCCGAAATTCTTCAGAACTATCCTTTCTCTGCCGATCTTGTCGAACAACACAAGCACTTGCAGGAGCTTCTAGTGGCGTGCTATCTTCTACGACTCCCTGAGTCTTATGAGATGATCTGTCAATAGATCCTTGGCGAGGCAGATTCTCCCACCTTGGATGCCACTGCTGCCCGCATCGCGGCGGTTACCTCTCTGCTACAACGTCCGTTGTTGTCCTCCCCTCCTCAACCGGACCAATATGATCAACAGACTCAGCAGAGTGGCTCTGGTGGCCTCCACCACCAATCCGGCAAATGTGGTCCTTCTTGTTTTCTCTGATCTCATTGTGACCGCACTGACCATACAATTGATTGCTGCTGGAAGAAACATCCTCAGCTTCGACCCACTAGCGACGCTTCCACCTCCCCTTCGAAGCAGTACGCCTCAGTGGTCACGTCTTCAGGTAGTGCCCACGTCGCTACTCAAGGTAAATGACTGATCGACTCTGGTGATACCAATCATATGACCGACAATACTCAGTGTTTTTCTCTCCTAGAAAAGCCTGATAGGTTGCCCCCGGTCTTCATTGTGGACGGCTCTCCCTCATCGGTCAATGGAATGGGAGTGATTCAAGTCACTCCGTCTCTTCGCTTGACGGATACCCACTACGTGCCCAAGTTCCCTTGCAATTTATTATCTGTTACTTCTCTGTGCAAGCAACTACAGTGTTCCGTCACATTCACTCTTACCTCCTGTTCTTTTTAGGATCCGGGCTCTCAACAAACGATTGCTACTGGGACTGAGAGTGGAGGAATCTACTTCCTCGACAACACTTCCGCACTGTCCGCCTTCTTCTCCTCTTCTACTGATCTTCTCCAGTGGCACCTTCATCTTGGTCATGCTCCTCCAAAACTTCTTCGTCAGCTTCTACCCCACCTTCCTCCGTAGAGTCCTCCTCTCAACTATGACGCATGTCAGCTTGGCAAACATCACCGCTCTTCCTTCCCACCGAAGCAAGGTCGTGGATCTTCCAGACCGTTTGATCCAGTTCACTCTGATATCTGAGGTCCTGCTCCTACCCTCACCATAGGTCGGGGTAGTTCATATTTTGTAACTTTTATTGACGATTTCTCCCGCTGTACGTGAATGTATCTTTTAAAAGATCGCTCTGAATTATTCTATGTATGAACATCTTTTTATTTTATGATTAAGAATCAATTTGATTTTTCTGTTAAAATCTTCCGCTCTGGTAATGCAAAGGAATATCTTAGTCATGATTTTTCTTTTTTCTGTATGCAATATGGTATTGTTCATCAAACTAGCTATGTCTATACCTCACAGTAAAATGGCGTGGCAGAACGCAAAAATCGTCACCTCCTCGATGTCTTGCGTACTCTGTTGACACAAATGCAGGTTCCTCGCTCCTATTGGGGCTATGCTGTTCTCATCTCCTACTATCTCATCAATCGCATTCTCTTCACGGTTCTCCACGACAAAACCCCATTCTTCATTCTCTATCCGGTCAAGGTTCTATTTCCTCTCCCTCTGCGTGTCTTTGGGTGCACAGCCTTTGTGTACTCTCCATCAACCAGCCGTGACAAACTCTCACCATGGGCCACCAAATGTGTCTTTCTGGGGTACTCTAACACTTAGAAAGGTTATTGTTGTTTTGACCCGGTTGCTCGCAAGCAGTTCGTCTCTGCGGACGTAACCTTTTTTGAAAATGCATCCTACTTCTCTCATGACTCCTCTTCTCTTCCTGATGTTCCCGATTCTTATACCGTCCCCTCCGTCTCATCTACACCTGCTGAGATTTCTCCACCTCCGTCGTCTCCACAATCTCCTCCACTGTGTCCACCTACCGAGATATCTCTCTCCTCTCCGCAGCTGCCTCTCTCTACTCCAGGGCCAGCTCTCTCCGCCACGGATGCCCCGAAAACTGAGGAACACGCCGACCTAGATCTTCCCATTGCTCTTCGTAAAGGGGTGCACACATGTACCCATCACTCGCTAGCTGTTGTTATTTCCTATGCTCGTCTTACTCATTCTTGCAGGACTTTTGCATTGGCGATCTATGCCACTGCCACTCCCCTCACCTACCAGGAAGCCCTTGCTATTCCGCATTAGAAGGCGGCCATGGATGATGAAATTGCCACCCTCACTGAGCGGGGTACATGGACCCTCATTCCTCCACCATTGGGCACCGATGTTGTTGGCTGTCGGTGGGTGTTTGTTGTGAAGTTCCGTTCAGACGGTAGTGTGGATCGTTACAATGCATTCTTGTCGCCAAAGGCTTCACTCAGACTTATGATATTGATTATTTTGACACCTTCTCTCTCGTTGCTCGTCTCAGCACTATTCGGGTTCTCCTCTCAGTGGCCGTCAACAAGGATTTGTCAATTTCCTAACTGGATGTCAAAAATGTCTTTCTCTACAATGATCTTCAGGAAGATGTCTATATGGTGCAACCTCCTAGATATGTTGCTCAGGGGGAGACTCAGGTATGCAGGCTGAAGAAGGCCATCTATGTCCTAAAGTAGAGCCCTCGGGTTTGGTTTGACAAGTTTAGTAGCATTGTGGTGGCCGTGGGTTTTACTAGGAGTTCGAGCGATCACTCATTGTTCGTTCGCAAAACCTCTCTAGGTCTGATGGTTCTTGCCATATATGTGGATGATATTCTTCTTACTGGAGATGACCAAACTGGGATAGCCTTGAACCGTCAACACCTTGTCACGAAAGATATGAGTTCCCCAAGATACTTTCTGAGGATAGAAATCTCTCGAAAGGCCAACTCCTTGGTCCTCTCTCAACAGAAGTATGCTCTTGATCTTCTTAAAGAGACAAGGTTGACTAGAGCTAAACCTACTCGATGCCCCATGGCTATTGGAGAAGATAAAACCTGAACAGATGACTCGTCTCCTCTATCAGATATTACGAGGTACAAGCGTTTGGTCGGCAAACTCATTTATCTCACGGTAACCAGACCCGATATCTCCTATGCTATAGACAAGGTTAGCCAATTCATGCAAGCTCCTAGAGAGTGCCATTATTAAAGCGATGCTAGGTAAAAGACTACTATTTCAAAAGAATGGGCACTTGAAGGTTGAAGCATACTCGGATTCTAGCTATGCTGATGACAAAGAAGATCGCAAATCCACATAAGACTTTTGTACGTTTGTGGGGTGGGGGGGAACCTTGTGAGCTGGAAGAGCAAGAAATAGTATGTCGTCTCCAGGTCAAGTGCTGAAGCGGAGTATCGAAGTATGGCGTCGACCACATGTGAATTAAAGTGGTTGCGAGCTCTCATGCTTGACTTAGGAGAGGTCTACAACCATCCTCTACCTATGTTTTGCGACAACAAGACCGCTATATATCTCTAAAAATCTGGTCTTCCATGAGAAGACAAAGCACATTGAAGTTGACTGTCATTTTATTCGGGAAGAGATTTTGAAGAAATAGATCTGTACTCCCTTCGTTACCTCCTACAACGAGCTAGCAGATATCTTCACCAAGTCTGTGTCTGCTTCCTTTTTCCACATTTGCAACAAACTGTGCATGATTGATATATATGCTCCAGCTTGAGGGAGAGTGTTGTTGCATGGAGTCTGTGCGGTCTAGCGGTCTGCCCCTGACGGTTTGGAGACCGGGCGGTCTGGAGGTCTGCCTCTAACAGCTTGGAGACCGCGCGGTCTGGCGTTTTCTCTCCAACGGTTTGGTAGGCGGTTGCTGATTGGTGACTGGACGGTCTGGCGGCTTGTCTCTGGCGACTTGAAGACAGTGTCGGGTTGTCTTCTGCACATTGTAGTTGTCGTGCGGTTAGTCTAACCGCGCGGCTTATGCGGCTTGTATAAATGTTTGCTCGTGTAATTATTAGTCCCACATTGCTTATTTGTAATCTCTTCACTCTCCTCCATTCTGTAAAAGAGAGGCTATACCTTTGTAATACACATAATTTTTGGATAATAAAATTCTGTTTTTCCAAATTTACGGTCTCTTTTTTCTTGTTCGCACAATCCTCACGTCAACTTTTCATTTTCCTTTCTTGAACCCAGATTCCTTCTTATTAAAATACTTTCTGAATGAATTTCTCCTCTCCGGGTTCATCATAAATCTGTTGAATTTATTTACAAACAGGCTCTCCTCATCCTCTTCATCCTCTTCATTAATTTCACTCTCTACTTCTTTCTTGAACTTCAACGCCATTGTCTTCTTTTTCAGCTCCAAGTTGTACTCTTGTTGTTGAATTTTCAGTCCTACTTCATGAGTTTTTAGATTTCCGATAAGACTCAATTTGAAGAGTCTTAAGATCATGTGATTCCGAGATGACGGTCACCTTCGGATTAAACTTTGGGGGAAGTGATCTTAGAATCTTTCTCACCAAATCACCATTAGAGAAATTCTTGCCAAGAACTTTAGAATCATTGACGATCTTAGTAAATCTTGTGTATATAGAATCAATGTCTTCGTCAACTTCTATTCCAAACTTTTCAAATTTTGATTCCAATTGAAACAACTTTGATTCTTTCACCTATGATGTACCATCATGAGTAACTTCAAGTAAATTTCAAATATCGTATGCAGTTTCACACACGCACACCCTATTGAATCCCGTTCTATTTAACACACAAAATAAAGTGTTCATTGTCTTAGCGTTATTTTTGCACCGAAGTTTATCAGTATCATCTCATTAATCCTTCGCTTTTTCCATAGAAATACTTTCAACTACCGTTGCAGGTGGAGTGTAACATTGTTCTATCATACCCCATATGTCAATTTCTAACGAGATTAGAAAGCATCGCATTCGTGTTTTCCAATAATTATAATCTGTGTCAGTGAATAAGGGAGGTCTACTAATCCTTTGCCCCTCAGAAAATGTGTGATCCTTATGCGCCATTACTCTAGGTGATAAAACCGTTTTGGAGTAACCTCGCTTTGATACCAAGTGTTGGTCTTGAGGCGCCCTTAGAGAGGGGGGTGAATAAGGGCGTACAATAATTTTTTGCTTAACTTCTACATAGACAAATATAAACGGAAATCAAATAAATTTTTTCACAACCAGAAACACATAACATACTTAGAAATTTATAAGG
This sequence comes from Platanthera guangdongensis, assembly GCA_039583875.1. Lineage (NCBI taxonomy): Eukaryota > Viridiplantae > Streptophyta > Magnoliopsida > Asparagales > Orchidaceae > Platanthera > Platanthera guangdongensis. Next base: position 182,265,690 of record CM077159.1, read on the forward strand.
AAATTGAAACGAACTTTTATTTCATAAGTGTTGAATAACAAAAAAGAGATTTCAATAAAACTTGAAATCAAAGGCTATGATGAAAAAGTCTTCTTTTTAGAATTCACCGGTCTTTCTCCCAAGGACCGGCCGACTAAAGCCTATTTCTCCCTAGACACGACTACTAGCCTCCATCTAGATATCTCCACGACCTAGTCGCTATATACAAGACCGTGATTTTCCCAAAAACTACACAAGGGCCTAATCGTCACTCACACGACGATGATTTTTCTATCGTTTACAAAATGAATAGAAAGAAAAGAAATCTAAAATGAAAACTCCCTCTAATCTTAAGCACTAAAGAAGACGACAAATCCTTGCAAAGTTCACCAAAGTTGAAAAGCACGAACGGTCCCTTCTTCGCTCTTGAACTTGCTTGAACACTTAGGAGTTTTTCTGGTTCCATGAAGTTATCAGGCTGGGGATGCACGGGATGAAGACTCCTGGAGGTGTGTAACATCAATTTCTCGAAATCCAGCCTATATATAGTTTTTGCACTATCGCCTGGCGATAGCTAAGTATCACCCGTGATATCTCTGTTTGTTGTCACGTATCCCACTCTACAATAACTGTGTCAGGAAGCTGGAGAACATGTATGTATGTGGTCTTATCGCGCCGCAATAGCTCGATATCGTCTGACGATATTGTGAAGTTATGTGCTTCATGCCAACCGTGGAGAATCATGACCTATGTCATGGCCGACGCCAGCACGCTATCGCCTGGCGATAGTGGATATTACCTGCGATATCTCTTCTTTGTAAAACTTGTTGTACGTCACTCATCCTAAACCATCAGACTGTTATATCTGTTATATCTGCACACCACAAACACACTATGATCAAATACATTCATGATTTATTATTTTCAAACCAAGGAGTGTGGAACGTGTGCTCAAACATTAGCATCTGAGGCTGAAGTCCCTAGTCACTTTAAGGAGGCTGTCGTGACCCCTGAAACAGATTTTTTTGAGGGATATTATGGATGAAGAGATATCGTCTCTTAATAAAAATGTTACATGTAGATTAGTGAAGTTACCTCCATGCAGAAAAGCAATTATGTGCAAATGGGTGTATGCGAAGAAAGAAGGATCTCATGGTGTTGCTGATATGCGTCATATTGGTGGTCAAAGACTTTGCTAAGCGTGAATGTATTGATTATGATGAGCTGTTTTTCCCAGTTGTCAAGCATCCATCGATCCATGTTTTCTTGCCCTTAGTAGCACAGTTTGGTCTGATTTTGGAGCAGCTTGATGTGAAAATTGCATTCTTGCATGGGGATTTGCAGATGGAGATCTATATGAAGCAAACACCTGAATATGAGGCTCACAGTGACTTGGTGTGCAAATTGGACAAATCACTTTATGGTTTGAACCAGCCACCGAGATAGTGGTACAGAAAGTTCGATCAATTTATATTGGGATAGAAGTACACACGAAGTCAGTATGATCACTATGCATATTTCAAGAAATTGGCTACTAGCGAGTTCATTTATCTTTTATTGTATGTTGATGATATGTTGATTGTCTATTCAAGTCAGACAGAGATTGATAGAATGAAGAGACATCTCTCAAAACAGTTTAAGATGAAGGAGTTAGGCGAGACTCGCAAAATTCTCAGGATGGAAATCTGAAGGGACAAGAGAGATGAAAAGATTTGGCTCACTTAAAGAGCATATATTGAGAAGGTGTTGAAGAGTTTTGAGATTGATGACACTACAAAGACAGTGACTTTACCATTAGCAACACATGTTCAATTGAGTGCTTACTTGTGTTCTAAAGATTGCCAAGTGAGGAAGGGAATGAAGCTTGTTCCATATGCCAGTGCAATGGGCAGTTTGATGTTTCTCATGATTTGTATAAGAACAGATATTGCACAAGTTGTTGGTGTGGTGAGCAGATTCATGCATGATCCCGATCTGGGTCATTGGGAGGTAATTAAATGGATTCTAAGGTATCTCAAGGGTACAATTGATGTTGGCTTAATGTATGAGAGGCAGCAGTCCAGTGTTGAGTTGTGTATGGGCTACACGATTCCGACTATGCAGGTGATATACATAGGCGCAGGTCTATGACCGAATATTTATTCACATTGGCAAGAAGTCCAGTAAGCTGGCGGTCGACTCTGCAGTCGACAGTGGCTTTATCTACAACAGAGGTGGAATTCATGACAGTGACAGAAGCTATGAAGGTCATATAGATGCAAGGCTTATTGGATGATCTGGGTGTGCAGCATAAGGCTTTAACTGTTTTCTGCGACTGTCAAAGCGCAATTTTCTTGGCGTCCAATCTAGTGCATCATGCTCGTACCAAGCATATTGATGTAAGATACCATTTTGTTCGAGACTTGATCGAGATAGACGAGATCCTTTTGAGGAATATTAATACCAAGGAGAATCCAATAGACGTGCTCACAAAGGTGTTTTCAGTACAAAAGTTCACATATTGCAAAGGATTAGTGAACGTTCGAGCTCAGATGTGAGTGTCTTTAAAAGCACTTTTGAAGAACTGTGTGACTTGATCCCATGGGAGGAGGGTTACGTACGCAGCCATCTTGTCGTACCCGATTTGTGTTGATGTTTATTATGTCATCTCATATTTATTTTGTGTCAAATAAGAGATGAGGTGAATATTGTTGTTTGAGAAGTATTTTTATAATTTTGGGTTTGCCCTAAATTTTCTTCTATAAATATAAAGAGGTTAGAGTTCTTATTTATAGTTGAGAGAGAGTGGAGTTGTGTGTTGTATTGGCCTCTTCTTTTTCTCCTCCGCCGATGATAGTGAACAACCCCTCCTTGTGAACGTAGGCGCTTCTCATCGAACCACGCAAATCACATCGTGTTTATTGTTTGTGGTTGTGTAATTTTATTTTTCCGCATCGTTTCCCATAACATACTTCCATAAATATTTCAAAAAATTGTTTCCAAAGAGGTTTCTCTCATATGCTCTATGACCCGTACTTGGATGGAGAGCATTTTCATTTAAATCTGAATTATTTTCTTCAATCCCTAATATCTATAACAATTATTTATGATAAATGAACTGAGCATGAGCTGAGTTCCACCAAAATGCTTAGTTTCAAGGCAATATATTGGAGAAGTTTGAAGGCCGAGTCTTTCGAAAGGACATAGCTTGCACTAGGACAAATTTAGCTAATCCAATCATATTCAATGCATATTCTTGACGGTGCTCTTCCGCTCCTTCACTGCGTGCCTGTTTCCAAAACGGGGCCAAGTTGGCAAGTTTAGCGAGGTGGAGGAAATCCTCCACTAAAATTTCTGTTATTCCCGGTATTGCAACATTGTTAAACAATCTGTGTTCTTCGCCTCCTGTCACTGCGTGCTGTTTCCAAACGGGGCCCAGTTTTTTTTGGGGGGGGGGGGGGGGGGGGGGGCAGTTTAGCGAGGCGGAGGAAATCCTCCACTAAAATTTCTGTTATTCCCTGGTCTCTTCAACATTGTTAAACAATGTGTATTTTGGTCTGTAGTATATTAGATTTAATATTGCTATGACTTACGAATGCGGCAGTTTGTCGGCCATTTGATTTGCTTTCGATAGGCCAAAGTTGGTGTCATTCAATAATAACTCATTCATATTTTAAGCGGCCCGAGTTATTCTTCATTCACCTAGGCACGTTTCTTCCTGATGCCCCCAGCATCAGCATATACTTTTCATTGAGAAAAAACTACCAAAGTCCATTTTTCCACATCTCTCGTATCCTCCAGGAAAAAAACTGCAGCTGCATTTTGCCTTCTCCTCCTCAGACAGATTATAAGAGTGATGTTACTAGCAAACCCGTTATGTTCGAATGGAGACAAAACTCGAGCCAATTGTCGAGCATCTTTGATATTCGAGCCATCGTAATAGCTCCAATGAATGGGAACTCAAGAGGTCCATCATGCAAGGGATACTTATTCAATTCTGGCGATCGCCGGTTAGTGGATGCCAGTCATACATCCATAATAAAGAATTTCAACCAAAAAAAATACAACTTTGGGATGATATATTCTTTGTTTTCATAGCTATGACACATTGACAAATATGATTTTGTCAAATGTACAGAACGAACCAATGAAACAACTGTACAAGGGATGGCGCCATGAACAACTGGAAGGCAGCAGCACCTTGGAAATCATTTCATCAATTTTGCAGCAAAGAAGAGGCGAGCACAAGGACAAGGATCATCATCTGCATTATATAACACCGTGTATTAGATTAAGATGTGATTCTAAGCTATTAGAAACCAAAAAAAAAACTTAATAGTGTCCCACTACTGGAGCTAAACCCTGACCTACGAACTTTTATGATTATTTTAGGGCTGTCAAAATGATCATAAAAGGGTCGTGGGTCACACGGGACAGTAGGACCCAATTATCTCTTACTAGAAACACATCAATCATCATGGATGAAGAATCGCAAGGACTCACCAGCACTGAACGGAACATCAGCCGATTGTCCACCACCCACAGTCCCCTGAAGAGGCAAATGAAATAATGGTGTGCATAGATTACACAATGAAACGAAAGATGGGTGGGCATTGACTATTTATTGAATACTCACCTGTTTTGTATAAAACAGGAGGACACACATAGTTTCTTTATCATGTATAAACGATATCGAGTGTAAGAGGCATTGGGATCTTTGTCATCAACCTATATGTTGTTGTTAATAAACCAATGCACGCTATTCAGTACATAATCTGATTCACCTTGCAATATGTTAAAGGAAGAAATGACAGTGGTATAATATTAGATGCTAAAGAAATTAATTCCCCCCCCCCCACTCAATTTCTCAACCTAATTCATCTCTCCCTGCCCAAGATTGCCCATCTTAAAAATTCACTCTCTTTCCCCTGTATCCGAAGAAATTAGCATTGCAGAAGTCGCAAGAGGAAAGGGAAAAAAAGAAGGCAGAGGAGAAAATAGTGAAGAGTTGGAACTGGAAAAAGAGTTGAGAGACTGATATCAGGGGATTTAAGTTGACGGTGAAAATCAGTCAAATGGTTCTACAGAAGCATGGCAATGAAAATATCCCATTGCAAAGGGAGTAACTTCGGCTCCGTTTGGCGTGGCGTTTTTACGACTTCCGGTCAGTTTCGACAAAGCGCCTCCGTCAAGGAATGTATGTTTGGCATGACAATGGTTAAGACTACCACAAGAAAATAAAAAGTTTTGAACATAAATGTGGATGAAGTTCCTTTGGTGACTTTGGGTGGTCACGAACGACGGTTCATGACCACCGCAATCATGACCACTACCTCCGTGCTAAACGGAGCCTTCATCATACCGCCACCTCTGTGCCAAACGGAGCCTTCATCATACCCTCTGGCTAAATAGACGGATGCTACAGATTTATTACGAGACCCTTCATTATTTAAAATATTAGGCTTTAAAAGTTAGATTTATCTAGAAAACAGGAAATTAGACAATTGTGCTCATAAGCCCAATGATGTTGACGATCAGATGTGACGGATGACACACAATTCTAAAAAAATGCTGGCAATTCTTGAATTTCATTCGGAGGCTCCGTGTTTTATCTAATAGTAAGTTACCTTTGACTGGAGCAGAACAGTGAATTCATAGAAAGCACCATAAACATCTGCCATTGATTTTGTTTGATCAATGACTCTGGCGTGTGGCTACTAGACAGAGAAATCATGTAGAGCTCACTAAAGCAGACTCATGCCTAGAAGTCATGATCAAACAAATCAACGGCAAATGTTTATGTGCTTTCTATGAAATTCATGTTCTGCTCCAGTCAAAGGTAAACCTACATATGAGATAAAACGGAGCCTCCGAATGAGATTCAACGATTGGCCAGCATTATTTTAGGATTGTGAATCATCCGTACAATTGACGTCAACATCATTGGGATATGAAGCACAATGTCTAATTTCCTGTTTTCTAGATAAATAATACTTTTAAAC